>ML991835.1:0-173751 GCA_010094025.1 Viridothelium virens | reverse complement strand
CGGGGGGCAAGGAGGTCAGGGATGTGGTGTGGTGGTATGAGCATCCGACGTCGGAGAGTGTGGCGATTGCGGGGAGGATGTGTTGGTATGATGAGAGGGTGGATGTGTGGGTGGATGGGGTGAAGCAGGAGAGGCCGGTGACGAAGTTTGGGGGGCAGAAGGCGAAAGAGGAGGCGAAGGGGGGAGAGGCGGGGAAGGAGGGGGTGGGTGGATTGCCGGTGGTGGGGATGAGTCATGATAAGGCGATGTTTGGGAAGGCTGGTTGATGGGGCGAAGTGTCTTGAAAAGTAATAAATTCGTTCTGATGACATGATTCTCATGGTACATGAAATAAGACATATTTACAATCCAGGAGCCCACATATCCGTGATCCCATAAACCCGTTCTCATGATTCATCAAGCCAAATACTGCTAGGCACGACCTGCGTGCGTTCCATCTCCTCTTTATTAGACTGTCTCATCTCATTGCACTCCTACTCCGCCCTCCATTATTCCAATCCACATCATCCCTCGCCCGTCCCGAATGTCCCGCTCTCCTCCACCTCTCATCCAAATCCCTCTTCTCTTCCTTCCTCGATGCATGATCATGTCCGGCCCAACCCCCTAACAGCAGCCCTCCGACGGTGCCCAGCCCTGGGAAAATTGCATCCCCGACAATAGCTCCGGCGCCCCCACCTAAGAATGTGTCCCGGTTCTTATGTGACTTTGCGGCTGAGGCACGCCGGTCCCTCGAGTGCGAGTGTGAGTGATGGTGGTGATGGGGCCGGCGTGAGCGGTCGAGGTCTCGGTCGTAGTTGTCGTTGTAGTAGTCGTCGGGTGGCGAGGAGTGGGAGCGTATGGGCCGGAGCTGAGAGGAGCCTGGGGCGCCGACTGGAGGTATAGAGAGATTATTGCCGTTCACGGCGCCGTTGGGTGGGGGCTGGAGGTATTGGGATTGCGCGTAACTCGGTGTTTGGTAGGGGCCCTGTGGCTTTTGAGAGGGGCTTTGAGGATATGGCGACTGGGTAGGAGGCGGTGGGTATTGCTGCTGTTGGGGGGGAGGGGGCGGGTATTGCTGTTGCTGCGGGGTATATTGTTGCTGCGGTGGCGGAGGATACTGTTGCAGCTGCTGAGATGGAGGAGGATATTGCTGTGGCGGCTGCTGTGAGGGAACAGGGCTGTATGGTGGTGGAGGCTGAGATGGCGGTCTTTGGCCAGTCGGCGTGTTTGGGTAGGGCTGCTGAGAGCCAGGAAAGCCAGGCGCCTGAGGGGCAAGATGCTGGCCTGGAAAGTTATTGAAGTATTCTTGAGCAGCCATATTTGCTTCGTATCTGGACCGGTTGAGGGAATGAAGGAGGACGAGAGAAGAGACAGGAGAGCGTCATGAGGGACGAGTCCATGACTACTTCATGGCAAACCTTATGTAATGCTCTTGAGGCAGTGCAGGGCAGACCCATGGGCGGGCTAGCCGGTAGAGTTTTTGAATTTGCCATTCGAGTCATAAGGCGGTCACCAGCTCTCTCTCAGCGGGCTGCAGTTCGCCACCAGTGCGAGGGCGTTGCTAGGCTTTTTCGCACTGGGTGAGCATCACGAGATACCCCGCTTGCATCACTGAGCCTTTGGGGCTTAGAAGACCCAAGCACCGCAAGAGTGCCAAGCGGGCTGTGCACGTAACCAATGATCCACAGCCGGGGTTCTGCACGCATACTCTATAAGGTAGGAGGCCTAAGACGGTGGACTAGTGAATTATTATGTAAGGTAGTCATCCAAATCTGGCGCTTGCAGCAAGATAAAGATAAAAAGCAAATCTGCACACGTCCAAGATTCCACTCAATTTTCCGGCCAGATCTAATATCACTACTCTCTACTTCAGGTTATGCTCAACTTCAGGGAAAAGTGCACCCAAGAGAAATGTCACTGTTGCAAATCCAAAACTTCCGTCGAGCGGTGTCTTCTGAGTAGTCTTAAGAGTTTTGCAAGAGTAGAGTAACCTCTCTTTGACTGGGAATTTGCACAGACTATGGACGATCTCAGTCTTGGCCAATTTGTTTGGAACTGATGCTTCGAATGTCTCATCCAGTATTCGTTAGTCGACCAGAGAAACCATCAGGCGACGGCCACCCGACTCTGATCGCGGCGAAGCAGACTATGCTTTGTATGCTGTTCTTTTCGATTCATTTCATTACGTGCATCCAGAAAAAAATCACGCCCACGTTTAGCAATCAATGCTCGACAATGCTGAACATTTTGGATTTTCAAATTGATGATATGAATGAATGCATTAGGCGCTACATTTATACACTCGTCCGACGAACTCAAGCTTTTGGCTCCTTGATGCAACTCCTCGATGATGCAAATGGTCATGTGGAGGTAGATAAATACTCGTACTGGAATATTCACTACGCTTCATCATCCGTCACGGTCAATTGGCTCTAGGTGTCCCCGGTGAAGACTGGTGCGTTCGCAACCTGGCCCTGTGAGTTCTTCTTGGGCTTGCCATTCTTGCTCTGCGTCTGGGCAACCGATGCGGCAACAGCGTTCAACTGGCCTCCTGTGCCAGGCTGGGCGGTGGGTACAACAGTCTTTTGTTTCTGACCAACCGCAAGGTAGTTTGTCAAAGCCTGCTGGAGTTGTGCGTCCTGCAAAGTAAGAGTTAGTATCTCCATTCTTCCCCTTGTCCGCTGCAGTGACAGGAACTTACGCTGGATTGACGCTTCTCTTTGGTTGGGGCGGCGCCCGCCGCAGGAAGGACATTCACCATCATGATCATGCCGTTCGCGGCATGCTGCGCCGCAGGGCAGACGAAGGCTTGCATGCCAACGGTGTTCATCTGAACGGAAAATGTCGCTACACCTTGCTGTCCGCTGTTCTGGACGGTGAGCTGGCCGTTGTTGGCCTTGGCGTTACCATTGTTACCGTTCTTGGCGTTGTTGCCGTTTGCACCACCCCCGAGAAGGGCGGCCAGGCCTCGCTTCTCTTCTTCAACGTTCTCTTCTTGAACGTAACCGATGGGGCCAGCGCCACGAATTCTCAGCTTGTTCTTGGGCAGTTTCTTTCCTGGCGGGGTAGGAGTAGTGTTGTCGACAGGAATGATACCCGAGTAGACTTGGTTATCTGCCACGTTGGGCTGGGAGAGAGAGGTTGACATAACGCCGTGGGCCTGCTCTGATTAGCGAATGTCATCGATTCGGGAACCTTAAAAGACATACCGCCGACATGAATGCGAAGGTAACGTTATCACCTTGTTGAACGGTCATCATGTTAGGGGTGAACATCAAGTTCCCGCCAGCACCAAGCTGAACCGTGTTTTGTCCATTGGTTTGTCCCGTGGATTGACCGAGAACGACAGACGGAGAGAAGGCTAAGATGGCAACAGCGATGGACTTCGTGAAGTACATTTTTGTGGGGAAGGATAGAACCAATTTGCTGAGGAGAAGTGAAAGATTAAAGAAGGATTAAAAACGAGGTAGTCGGCTCTAGTTCGTCGGAGAATGTAGTACTGCTCTGCAGGAAGTGTCAAACCTATCGATTGAAAGACGCTGGGCGATGCGAATTATATACTTCTTGGTCTTCTTGGCTGAGGGACTATTCACCGGCAGGCATGACTAGACGAATGGGAGCATTCAAGGCCATGCCTCACTCCAATACTATAACATGAATGACACGAAACGGAGGCAATCACAAACCGTGCCTCACGTGTGATTGTAGACTTCATTGGGGGAAGTATTCTTCTTCAGACGGAAACAAAACGGGACCCCATACGAAGCAGGTTTCGAAGATCTGATGGTGGAGTGGGATAGCGGAAACGACATCTTTCAAACGGCGACAGTGTGAAAGTGGAGAGGACGGTGAGAAGTTTGGGACGACCCTTGGATGATTTAAAACTTATCGCCATTTCATAGCGATCCCTTTCCCCAGGGCCCGCACTCGGGTGACGTTTGAGCCGAGGCGCGATGCGATCTGTGGATCTGCGGATCTGCGGCTCGGCTCCTCACCTTTCCCAAACTAGTAACCAGTGCTTTTGAAACCTTCTGCAAGGTGGCTTAGCTTTCCGTAGGGAGAAATAGCGTCCGATTCAGACACTCGCTAGGTACCCCACTGTCTCTCATCTCATGTGTTAGTGTAAAACAATGGCTCAGTCAGCGATTTGATCTTCCTTAAGAATCATGACGATACTTACAATAGTAATCCTGCAAGTGCGAAAACCAAGAAGTACCAGAATCTGTGGCTGGAGAGGGGAGAGACTGGGACTCTGTTTGTTGTTAGTTCTTGTGTCATATTCGAACTCTAATAGGTACCTAAAGTAAGGCAGCTTCTCTAACCCAGAGCTTGGATGGAGTATGGGTGACGGTTAGCTCGATCGAGGGCGAGACCCTAAAGCCTTGCACGTGATCGGGCTAGTTTCATATACCTGTCTTTACTGGAAAAACACAGTTGATACGAGTTAGTCACAGCAGTTTTTCCCCTTTCACGTTGCATGAATACCTGATTAGATGATACATCTTAGATCTTAATAGGTTCTAACTGAGTAAATAAGAGCCCTAACTTAGATGAAAACTTTCGCAGTAGTGGTATTGCGACTCCTGAATCGACAGAAGGATGGGGGTGAAGGGCCAAATCAAGAGACTTAAAATCCACTACTTATTGTGTAGTACACCAGGCCGGCGAGCCATTGAATTGGTGAGAAGTCCTGAAAAAGACCATTCCACACACAGGAAGTTTTCCTGTCGCAGCGTTATGAGCGACGATCAATCTGTAACGACCAGCTGGGTCGTGTGGTTTGAAGACAGACTCCTCGTCTTCACTGTGATCGTCTGCCGAAGAGGTTCTTTTGATTGGCCACATCATAAGTTGTGCATTCATGCCATGACAATCATCAGGCGCATCGTTCGGTGTCGATTGTGCAATATAGCCTGGAGCAAACGGTGCTGGAAACGATGCTGTACCGTCTTAGGAAAAGGAAGCTGGTCAGCGTCTAGTCGCAACGAGGTATCCTCTTTTCACATGTGAACTGCTTACTTGACGCTGGAATAGCGGAGCTCTGGCTCAAGAGATTGGATACTTCTTGGTACCCAAGTTGGACCCGGCTCATACTCTGTCCATATTGAGCTCCAACTAAAATGTTTTCAGCAATCAAACCTATCAAGCATGCATGAATCACCCACAGATACCGCACTGATAGCTCTTTGATCCCATCGGTCCCATCAAGTCGGATGATTTGCCTGGCATACTTGTGACGTGATCTATAATTTTCAACTTCGTCCTACTACTCGAAGATATCCCCACAGAATTCCATACAGGGTCATCTTCGGGTTCGTTGGTAGGATGAATCACTGGTCCATGACCCATAGGTCGGCCATTTATGACGATACCTACCACGACCTGCGCGGCGGTGGCCAAGATAAGGGCGTAAGATGCGATTGATTTCATACTCTCTCTCAAACGCAAATGTAGAGTGGTTGCAAGACTGCGCTGATCACTTTGCGCACAGCACAAGAGAAAAAAATTATATAAGTACGGATTTAATTATGGAAAAGAAGAATTCTAGAAAGGAGAGAGTTAAAAGGTTGCACAACAAAAAGTGCGTGCAAAACAAGGAACAAAAGAGAATTAAACGGCACGTTCTCTGCTTTTGCGTTAAGTCTGGATATAAGTTTGACCAACAGAAAGGACCGACCAACTCAACGGTACTGTACGTCATCCTGGTTGAGGCCGGAAGGATGCTGGCATGTAGATTGTTGGATACTTCACAGGAGTGTCCATGTTATCAATCGTTGCGAGAGGAACAAAACCGGTTGAGATTGGAGCGGAACTCCATAGCAGGAGGACCCTTTCATGACCGCAACCTGCTTTACGCCGATAGAAGGTCAACTTGTGATTGAGCACATGCAGGCTTCCGACCCAACGTGGGCAGATCTGTTGGTAGCTTTTGTGCGGAACCGGGCCACTGATCCATGATTGCGAGGGAGAGCAGTGAGTAGGTTCATCTGTCGAAGCGGCCAGCGAGAATACCGTACTCAGAATAAAGCTTCGAGCGAGTTTCTATGCCCTGCGACTTGTTGGACATCGCCCGTTGTTGATCGTCAGGAAATGAGATAAAGTGCATTGGCCACTCCCCTATTCCAAAATTGGAATTGTGCAATTTGGCGGTTGGTTTGCGGGCTCATTCAACGTCATCTGTTGCAAGACAACATCATCAACAGTTGGCTCAGAACCCTCATACTCACTCCATCTGGCGGCAGTCTACCGAACACAAAGCACTTCTACCCCTGGGTTGGGCGGTGAAGACTTCATTCTTCCAAGCATGGAGTTCACTCCCCTCCGGAAGCCCGGTGCGCATCCAATCGCCGATGTCGGAGACGTGAACCGTTCCTAATGTAATCATGTTTAGGTCCAAATGAGAAGCGCTGTGCTACCAGACATGATTTGGGTTTCTACAGCAATCTTGTCGTGGGTGGTATCTACTCATTTGAGCCTCGATATGCGAAAGAGTCAGAGCTGCAACATCTTGACCTGTATTCGTCAGCCCTGATCGACTGTATTCGACAGCATCCATATCTCTCGGTCGCGATTCAAGGTATCGACTCAACTGATCCTGTGCTCGTCAGATCGACCCGAATAGACCTACGAAACCATTTTCGGGCGTTGCGGACTGAGGAACTGAAGACGAATATCACATCTCAAGGAGATGAGGCAGCATTGCTACAACGGGCGATCGAGCAACTTCACAATGACGAAAGATTCATGTTCACGGATGTGGAGAGCAAACCTGCATGGTCAGTGGACGTGCTAGTCCTACCGCGTGACGAGAGGTCTGCCAAATACCGCGTGTTCATTTCTTTCACCTACTCGCACAGTCTGGGCGATGGATTGTCAGGCATCGCCTTCCATCGGACCTTCTATGAAGCATTACAGAGAAATCTGCAAAGCAACGAAAGCGCAGGAGAGGCAATCATAGAAACATTACCATCTGACCTCCCCGATCCAGGAGATGCAGCTTCAAAACTGCCCATAAGCTGGACATATTTGCTCTCACCAGTACTGGGCTCATATCTGCCAAGCCTCTTGAGTCGACTTCTTGGGGTCACAGCTAAACTTAGTGGTGCTGACGATCGAACTTGGACCGGCTCCAAAACGTTTAGTGACACGAGGACTCTAGGAATGAGGGTTACCACCAGTGTTGAGATTGTTACTATCACTGCGCAAACTTTGCAACAAGTGCTTGCGGTGTGTAAAAGGCATGGGACAACGCTTACGCCTCTATTGAGCTACCTAATCGCTCAAGTGATGAGTTCAGCTCTCGGTATTTCCGACAAGTGGTCAGAGGGCAACGTCAACTTTGTCACAACAGTGCCCGTGAACCTCCGAAAAGCTCTCAAAGTCTCTGAGGATGTCATCGGAAACTATCCTAGTGCGGCGTTTATGCGTCATGATCTCCATGCTGAAGACGCTCATCCACTTGAGCGAATTGGTTGCCTGGACGAGCAATCTTGGCAGTATCTTCGCTCTGAAAGCCAGAAATTAGCCGACGTTGCTTCACGTGCGCGCGATCAACCAATCGGTCTCCTACGATATGTTTCTGATTTTCGCACCTGGATGCAAGACCAGGTCGGCGGATCTCGCGACTCTAGCTGGGAATTGAGCAACTTAGGGAGCTTCAATCCAACTAGAAACACACCGAAGAACCCAGAGTCTCTAGCTGTGGATATCGAAAAGATGATGTTCTCGCAACCCGCTTCCCCCATTGGACCTCCCCTCAACTTCAATGTCATCGGGATCAGAGATGGGGAACTGAATGTTTGTATTACTTGGCAGGTTGGATCTTTGGGCATAACACGGAACGATGAGAACGAATCTGAAGAGCGGAACGAGCGAAGACTCGTCGGACAAGTCATCACGTCTCTTATTACTGGACTCCAGGAAGTTGGCCGAACATCATGAGAGTCGGCCGGAATCAATTCAATTAGTTCCAGACATTGAATTCAGACTGTGGATTGAGTAAAATCATAACTCATAGATTATAAAAGCCGTCGCTCTCTGGAAATGAGAAACGTTCCAAATGGCGAACCCGAGCAATTCCCCACTACTAACACCTGGGCATCTCCAACTGGCGATCCAGGTAGGCGTCTAGCCTGCAGATTCTCTTACTACTTACTATTTGATGCAGGCCGGGATAGTCTGCAGAGCATACGTATTCGCATCGTTGGCCCATGATTACTCCGACGGTCCTCAATGCCGAACGGCCAAACGCATCTTTTTCCATCGCGGCCCCATGAACCCCTGCAACACTGCGTGGAGAAACCGGTGCATTTTGTGAAAAACACGTTGTGTCGGGTTTGGACATTGCAGCGGCTTACTCTACCACTGCGATCGTCCTCGTCACTGCCGCGGTACCTAGAAGACTAGGAGATTGAGCTGCTGCAAGTTCTGCTGCGAACCATAGACAACTTTCACTTCGCGGATAACTGCTTGATCCTGTGACATAGCACATGAAAGCTAGAGGCCTAAAGCAAAGGTACTATCAGCCATCATGTAGGAGACCCGGTTTGAACGGGCGCTGTTTGTAAGTTGCGGCTACTTGCACACCGCATGTAAAAGGTTTTCAAGATCGCCTTTCTTCGTAAAATTACGTCACTAGATGGATCTTACTCAAATATATGAATTGAGCCTAGGTCCGTAGGTGTGTTCTTCATCCCAGATTCCCTTCGCCTCCGTCGATCCCAAACACAGGCTGTGCTATATTTATTCCAGACTTCATCTTTCGGTTTATCTTTCTGTCGATTTCGAAGACCAATCACTCCACACTTCTCTCACTCTTGATGATCGCGGCAAAACTTCAATTTCTCTTCCTGAGTTCCGATCATGGAGTCCTCAACGCCTGCTGGCAACGCCTCTCATGCTCATGATAGCACAAACCCACCTTCAAGTTCAACCAGCAGCCACCACCCTGATGTTCCACCCGGCACGCCTCCCCTCACACGGGAGCAGGAGCTCGAGCTTATCTCTCCCAATGTGCGTGCGAGTATTGACGATAATCGCGCTAGAGGGGTCAAATGCGAGTACTACGGGTCTGTAGCGAAACCGTGGCTTCCCTATCCCGCAGACAGGACGGACGAGGGGGTGTTCCGACAAATTCTTGCGGAAATTAAGCAAGCGAAGGTTGTGCTGGATTTCAGTACTCTCTTGGGAGGGAATGGAGAGAACAGTGGGAATGGAGAGAACATTGGGAATGGAGAGGAGGAGAACGGAGCGGCGAATGGGAATCGTGGCGATGAGAACAGAGGAAGCGCGGGGTACCTAAATCCGACCACTGGCGCGTATATGCTTGGAATGTTCTAAGTACGAAGGAGCCTGAGGACAGTGTATCCTGTGATCTGATGAGAGGTAATTGAGAGTTACCGAAGACTGTCGGTTCATGTTCCTGATCCATCGTTCCCTTCCACTGAACAATGCCATTTCTTTATATTACTTGCAGGGTGAGAGATCATTACCTCGCTAGATTACTCTTTATCCGGAGATGCCTCTCATCCTATATCATCGCTGGTCCTCGGATATGTCATATCCTAGAATACCCCAATGCTCAAGTACCTCTTTCCGTGAGAGATCTTCTATTCTGGGCCACGATCCAATGTCCATTTACCCCACGACCTTGGGAACGACACCTCATGGGGCAGAACAAGAGACCAAGGCCAAGACCGAGGCTAATAGAGAGCTAGCTCAGGACAACTAGGAGTGGCTCATCTGTTGCTCGGACGAAGATGCGGAAGAGGAAATGAACCCAACGTTCCATGCAATGCCAGGCCGTCCTAGCCTTTTGCAACGTCTGGCACATTCCAAGTACATCATCGAGCGTCTGCGCTGATTAGAAAGAACAGGATTCACTTACCGTAGGGTGCAAAGACAGTGTCACCGAGCATCGGCGGGGACATAGGTCACCAAAATTCAAGCCTAACGACAATAGTTGTAGCCTTCATTTCACTGAAGCTATCTGGAGAGTAGTCACTAAGAAGATATACGTGACAATCTCCAACACTGCACTGGATTCGCAATAGAGGTGGCATTCTTCATTAGTGCAAGAGGTATCATGGTGAGACCAAATCCAGAGCCGCGTCCCCACTAGAACTCATGCTCAAACATCGACCTGCAATCCAGACATGGAACGACCCTGAGGATGGATGTTAGCCGGGATAGGCTCGGTTCAAGCACCAAAAGCGCACGAGAGGAAGCGGACATGGCCTTTCTCTCTGACCCATCGACAAAAGTGGACATAATGATTATCGCTTCGCCGCAGAAGAAGTAAGGTATCCAAAGAAAATTGGATAGGGAATTAGAGAAGCGACAATGAGATGAACGATCCGAGGTACTGGGTACCGAGGCAAGGTGCAGAGAATTGCCCTCTCCAAACACGATAGCGTCAGCGTCCAACCGTACCTAAGCAACCCCTCCGTGTTGTGATATCGGAGGAAGGAGCGGAGGTCATCGTGGCAGGTCCCTACGTGGGCCTAGAATCGATACTCTTCACTTTGGCAGCCACCACCTCAGTCTATACAACATCTAGATCCTCTAGATCCTAGAATTTCCTCCTCTTCTCCTGAGTCTTCATCAAACTCATCACCCTGGATTCTCATTTCCTCAACACAGCTTCCTGAAATCAGACAATATAGACATTCTGTGCACGACTCAACTCTTCATTGAGCATCTCCAACGAGGGCACTCATAAGTGTATAGTATGAAGTTCATACTGTTTTACCCTACACTTAGCACTTCTTTCTATTACTTCATCTATTCCCTTCCAGATCTCATCCTCTCGACCACGACCGCCGATAATCACAGACACTTTAACACTTTGTGATCATAAGACTAAGATCATTGGTGAGGGGGGAGAGCTGTGAGTACGTGTTTTATCCTCTGAGAGCTCCTCTCGTACCCTTGTGATATTGGAAACCACCTGCCCCACGGAAGAAAGTCATTCTCCATGACTCACTTCTTTATTCATGTTCTTGGTACTTACCTTATCCATTGATGTGGCGGAATTCACTTATCCCGCTCTCTATCGTCAGAGATACTCTAAACTTTTAGTGTCTTCATTTCATCACCGTGACTCTCTAACGACAGTGGACATCTGCTTGAGAACCCACTAGCTATGGACCGTGGAAGCTTATTGAAGGAAACGGAAGGACATGTTTCCAAAACCAACGAGGTTATCCAGGATCCAAACCTTGTTAATGTCGAAGGCGCCAACGAGGAATCTGTTACCAGCCCGGAACACTCCGGTACCAATAATGGTTCTATCAGAATTACTAAACAGCAAGTGCTGGACTTGTTACCTGATGATCTTGGAGGTAAAGAGTTTCGCCAAGCCGGATACGATGGGAGAGTTCAGATCAATCCGGCAGACTTAGAGATGACCCAAAGAATATCCGAAGAAGGACTGGAACGCCACGTCGATCTCGGACAGCTGTCTTTTCCGGCAGAAAGAGGGCTTCTAGCAACAGAGAACCTACGATACCTTGCCATTCAGCTGATGCAAGCAGTTGGGCCCGACAACTCCGCGGAATTTACCTTTCACGCCATGCTTGATGGCGAAGAGGTCTATCTCTACATGGGACATCTGCACCTGTCTCAAGTTGAAGAGTTTCTCACGGGCGAATCTCAGCTTTTATACCTGAAAGGCGCCCATGCAAAAGCCAGCGAGGTCGAAAATGAGCCGTTGACGAGGCTCCGTCACCTGCACGCCCAAAAACATCATGCGGTCCAGACTTTTGTCCACCAAAAGCAACTTCAACGCCAATCCGCTCACAAAAGCCCCGCAGAGGTCAAAGCCATGCTACAGGACGACGAACAGGGTGTTAGGAACATGCTTCGGCGAGATCGGTTCATGGAAGAGACTTTACGTTCTCACAATGAGAATCTCAAGCACAATCGTGAATTGCAGATTTTCCTCTGCGAAATGAAACTCGAGCGCTCAAAGATACTCGTGGCAGAATTTCTAAAGGAGCAAGTCTCAGCAAACCGGGCCAGACGGTTACGTTGATGACGTTCAACCTCTGCATAGCCCAGTAGCTCATTCAAGAGCTCGGAAAAGATAGGCAAGAATCGAGGAATCAAATCCAAGATAATTATCAAGACCCCACAGAGGCAGAGATAGATGGGTTATATTCGAAAGTGAAGGAACTTCAAAACTAAATTTCAGCGAATACCTATGTCGTGCAACATAAGATCTGTAGTCTGCAGATATGAAGCTCAGGGCTTCACGCAACAGGCGGCATCGAAACAGTCTTTCTTAAAGATTACTCATTTGCCTCCTCAGCTTCTCGCCACAGATCCTGCACCATGATCTGCTCGGCCTCTGAGAATACCTCCTCACGACTCTCCTCCATCTGACGCAAGCAATTGGCAATGTCGGTGTCGATGGCGATCAAGCATTTTGTCGCATCGTGGAGGCCGGACAACCCTTGCTGATACGACCCATCCTCCTTCGCCGTAGTCAAAATAGCCTTATTCACAGCCTCCGGATCAGAGGTCTCTGGACGAGCAAGTTCGGCTCTCCAGCCCCCTGCAGCGAGGTATTCGCGATGTACGCGAGATGTCGTAGGGATGTTCAGTGATGGGTACTTGTTGTGGTAGTAGAACTTGATTTGGCGGTAGTCGTGGCGCGGATTGAAGGTGTTCTTTGATCGCAAGAGGACTAGGTCTTTGGGAAACTCGTTTCCACGGGTCTTGTCGTGCATGCGAGCTTCACGTTGGCTGGTCTGTACCACTGAGGGGCTCCTCGAACTTGGTTCCGAGGATTTCATACGGCGGGCCATCGCGTTGGGTTTACTGGCTGTAGGACGATGGAGCCGGCTCGGAGGTATCGAGGCGCTCTTGGTACTGGTCGCCGGTTTTGTAAGTCCAGAGCGAATGGCAGGTTCAGCGGACTGCACTCTGCTCGTCTTCGACTTTTTTTCCCAGTGAGATTAGTACAATGGAGTTAGCACTGAGATATCATGCCAGTCCTTACTATGCGTGGGCTTTCGGTGAGCGCTTCATCATCCACGGATTGATTCCTCCTGCGCTTGGGATCGGGAGTTTGAGATTTCGCCATGGGATTCCCTTTTCGAACGATGAAGCAGCAACTTCAAACGTCTTGTCAACAATAATAAGGTTACTGATCAGGGGACTCGGTCGTATTTCTAGTAACAAGACTACCCCAATCACTCGAGGCGAGAAAATGTGATTTATAACCTTAGTGATTGAACTTTAATCACTCCCGTCTTTACGTGAGGGTGATTGACGTATAAAGCGAGTGATGCGGATGTCAGCTTGGGAAAGACCTTATGCTTCTGTTGCTGAATTCCCATCCTGTACATATCATTCTCCGATGTAGAGGCCGCCGTCACGGCGAATTGTCGATATCTATTCGGTACCATTATCATCAGTGCCATCATCTTCGAGATCGACTTCTGAAAGATCAGCAGAATCTTCTCCCAGAGAATCAAGGTCTTTGTGAAGCTCGCTTCCACTCTCATCAGCTTCCGAGGCTTCTTCAGACTGGTTGTGAACACTGGTGTCATCCGTCATCAGCTTCCTCTTTCTACTCATCTCCCCTAATCGTCCGTCTCTTCCCTCTATCGGCTCCCTTTTTCCACTCTCATATCCGGGCGGTGGGGTGAACCAGGGGATCTTCCCTCTTAGAAAATCATTCAAGACAACTTTGGCTACAGTATTGACATCGGCCTCCCCCTGTTTTAATAACTTCCCACTTTTTCTTGCGAGCTGGTCGAGAAACTCCAACGAGTGGTCCCAGTCTCGCAGATCATATGTTCGTTCAAGGTGTCGTCTTTGTACTTTCTGCATTATAGCAGGAACGTATTGCGCGGGATTCTCAAGCTTTTCCACTCGAACTACTCCTCGTAAGAGCAGTTCCTCGTCTTTGTCGCCTTTGCTCGGCGGAACAATACCAGGACAGTCGATGAGATATATGCGTTTCATGAGTGTGACGTACTGCCAGACTAAACGAGCTTAGTGCGTTGTACTTTTTAAAAAAAAAGCGTAATATAGAGTACCTTTTGTCTCGCCAGGGATAGGAGCCACGTTGACTGTCTTCTTCTTGCGTAGAGTATTGATCACCGAGCTTTTCCCTACATTAGGATATCCTATCAATCCAACCGAGACTTGTTTGCGATCGGAGTGGACTGCCGAGAATTGCCGTAAAAGTGAGATGAGGGAGCCTTTGCCGAAAGAGTTGGTAATAGAAGCATGAAAAGCAAGTGTAGGGCGCTCCTTCGAGAGTTTACGAACCCACTGGGCCTAGAAACTGGTCAGCACCATCAATGCAATAAAGATTTGAGCGGTATCGTCGAAGATTGTATGTATGAGTCGTAACTAAGAAAGCTGCCATGGAACGCCGCAAGACGGAAGGTAGCTCTCAACTCAAAACTACTCATTCTGCAGACCTGAGAATCGCCATACCAGAACGGCAAGCGATTATATCCACAAACCAAGATGGCTTGGGAAAAAGCGATCTCAGATTAGTCTTTCCATGTCGTAACAGAAACCCTCCACGGAATACGCATACAGCGTCGAAAGGAGCCTTGACTTGACATGGATGGGAACAGGAGTAGGAAACAGATTTCCAGACTTACTGCAACACTCGTCGGCACCAAGTCGCACTTGTTCAAGACAAACACAAGGTGCTTGTGTGGGGCTTCTTCTTCGATATATTTCTCGACAGCTAGGCATCTAGTCCCAAGAGGATCCCTGGCGTCCAAGATGTGTAAGACTACATCCGAACTGTCTATGACTTTATATCTGCTGTTGTTAGCAAGCTGGAGGTCTTCCATCTAACTTGATGAGTTGGGAGAATTACAATTCGTTCCATATTCTCTTGCTCTGTCCTTTGGAGAAGATAGGCTCCCGCGCGGTGGTCAACATTCCATCATCCTCGCCAATTGATGCTTCTCTTTCTTGATCATCAGCCTGTTCGCCCATCGCGCCGCTAAGAAGTCTCATCTCCTCTCGCCGGTCGAGATAAGTCTCTTGCATCTTCTCCGCCGCACCGGCCAGATCTTCCATGGATCCCACGTCCAACTTGACCCTCTTCCTCCTGCTCTTCGATCCGAATGTGTCCGCAAAAGGCTGGCTGTCGACCTTCATTTTCGCCTCATGTTGCTTGATGCCATTCTTCGTCTCGCCATCTCTGATCAGACTCAGTGGCAATTTGTTCTGCTTCAAGAGATACGAATACGGATCTGACTGCTGAGCCGCGATTGCTCCTCGGAATGCATCGAGCGATTGCTGTGATATAACGCGAGTGTTCGTAAACCATTTCCGATTTGGCTCAACGCGAGCAGATGCGGGAGCGGTGCGAGATTGGTACGGTGCTGCTTTGACGACTTTGCCTTCGCGGTTACGTTGAACTTCGCCGCCTTTGCGAACGATGTTGAGATTGCGAACTTTCTTGGCGGATCTGCAGTGATGTATGAATGCACATTTCCCTAGAGCCCAAGAGGAGAGACAAACCTATAAAAGTTCTCCCCTTTGACTTTGACATTGCCCATGCCATCATTCGTCTTGCCCTGCCGCTCTCTGCGGGCAGATTCTTTCTTTCCAGTACCCATCCCGTAAGTTATCTTTCGGGCATTTGACTCCTGAAATTGGAGCAGGAAATGAGTTGTGCGCCTAAGGATGTAACGGCGGCTTTGCTGTGCTGCTCAAAAACCCACTCACCAGTGCCACCACCGAAACTTTTCGCGGCAACGGTGCCGAACTTTTGCCGCGAGCCCAAAAGATTCCAGAACTCGACTTTAGGTTACAGTCTATCCATCTCTTCCCTTCACATATGGCTCAGAACAAATCTACACGGACGTTGGCTAGGCATTTCCAATGTCTGAAATGCCATTCCATTCATTCTCAACGGCGGACATTTTCTTCATCTTCTTGTGCTTTTTCAATCGGTCCCGAATCACCTAACTACATTGATGTCCCTAAACCTCCTCAATCCGATTTCGCCCCGAAGCCGAAACTTCGAGGGTTCCTTCCAGTTCCTAAAAGTGTCTTCACAGATATTCGAGACCCACAAGGCCATGTGATCAAAGAAGCATTTGAGCGACGAGTTGCAGAAGCTACGATCGAACCGTCACCGCATCGCCCTAAAGCATTACCAAAACATGCCGGTCGCGTGGACTACAAATCGCGCCAGGCTGAAGTCCGAAGGCGTAACCTACGAGAGGGCATGCAAGAGCTCTTAGACCGCAAGGAGCGAAAGGATCGCATCCTAGAAGCAAAGTCTCGTCGAACACAGGCCGAAAGAGACGAGCTTGTATCACGGCCAGAGCGAGAAGACGAAAGATTGACAAGAGGCAGCGTGCTAAGTGTCATGCTACAGCGCGGTCCTCTTCCCGACCCCAACCGACAGCAGCGATTAGAGGAGAAGAGACGGAATTTTGCGTCAGTCCAGAAGGTTCAGGCGGAACACAAGCGTGATGCACTACATACGCTCTACATGAACGCGCAGTCCTTCATCACAAATGAGAGGCAGCTAGATGAGCAGATCGAGAAGGAGTTTGGGACTCGTGGAAATGAGCGGAAATTTGGGTATGGTGGAAGCTCTGTTGATGATGGGGAGAGTTATTGGGACGAGGGAACCCCGCCGACAACAAGGGATCTGCTTAAGGGTGCCGGCGCAGGCGAGGAGCAACGCAAGGTTATCGCCGATTTAGACAAGGAGACGGATATCACCCAAGAGAGGATGCGAAGGATGGCGGAGGAACTTACCGGTGGGAAGATGTAAGATAGGAATTGGAGAATTTACGGTATGTAGTTATTGTTAAATGAAGTGTATTCTAGTACATGATAACCTCTCCGTCAAATTAGGAAAACTATGAGAAGGAATAGTATGGATTTTGCACCCCGATCTCTCGATTCTCGTAGAATGGACATCTTGGAGAGCTATCAATTATCGCCGCAAGAACAGCATCTCCTCCGAAGTTCCTACACTTGAGTCTAAAGTCATCTGAATATTCGAGTCACAACAATCACCACTGCCAAAGAGTTAACTACTGAGTGCTAAAGGTGCAAGATAGCGCTGACATTGATGCAGAATATCTTCACTATTCAACTTCACATTAAGAGGAGATCAAGCTGCCTTTCTCAGATGATCTTCGAGGCAACCCCTGAGATTAGGTGTGAGTTTTAACAAACATCAGTCTAGTTGCGCAAAGCGTCGTCAATAATTCGGCACGTATTAGTCAGTCTGTCAGCAAAATTTCCTTAGTGGCGCAGCCTCACGATCCCAATAATGGAGACTCTGGATAGGCGAAACCCAAAAATTAGGCTTTGACCCTTTGAAAAGAACCGCTCCCCGAATCTAAGAATCCTCTTTCTACTTCTCGCTTCTGTCCACGCCTGAGACACTTGGCAGGGTACCTCAAACAAGTCGTGTCGAAAAATCGGTAGTGATGGAAATGTTCGAACTTACTAAGACTACCAAAAGAGTACGATTTCTTGTCTTTTCCGATACTCACGACCTAACACTTCATAACCTTCCAGACGCCGATGTACTCTTACATTGCGGCGACTTGACTGAGACATGCTCCATCGAAAACCTGCGTCATGCGCTGAATTTTCTCTCATTGGTCAAAGCCGAACTTCGTCTCGTCATAGCAGGCAACCACGATACTCTGCTCGATCGTCACTTCATGTCGTTTCACGGAGGGAATATGGAAGCTCATCAGAAGTCTGTGGACTTAATGTCAAGCATACCCGGCATTACCTATCTTGAAGAGGGTACACACAGGTTCACACTGAGCAATGGGGCCTTTTTTACCATTCATGCTTCTCCCTGTACGCCCTCTCAATATGGATCGCAGTACATGCTTCATGCATTCCAGTATGCCACTGGAGAGGACCGATACAACCCCAACGCCGATACGGACGGGATCGGTATGACTCCTTCCTGGGCCGTGAATTCGTCTACACCCTCCAGCACGATCCCAACTTTTCCGGGCGTCGACATCGTCATGACTCAAAGTCCTCCGAAATACATCCTTGACCATACCAGTGACGGGAGCAGTGCTGGCTGTGAGCACCTTCGCCGAGCGATATCCCGTGCGAAGCCCCGTCTCCATTGTTTTGGTCACATACATAAATCATACGGTGCAGAAAGAATTGCCTGGAAATCGCACATGACCCACAAGGAGCTTGAAGATATGGGTATTGAGTGTTTGGAGGACTTTGACGATGACATTGCGCCGCTTCCACAACAAGAGCCAGATGGATTAATGAAAAATTCGAGCCGAAAAAGGGGGTTTGCGAGGATAAGCCAGCAAAGTCAAGATGCCCTGGTACACGGAAAGCAGACTCTGTGCGTTAATGCTGCCGTGAAAGAAGATGAAGGAAGGCCAAGCAATGCGCCTTGGCTAGTAACTTTGGAGCTCCCCTGTATCCCGACAAGGGCTTGGAACGAAGACTGAGAGGGTTTGTTCGGATGACTCGGCTTCGATGCTATATCCTTTGGAATGAAGCATGGGTTCCAACAAGACCACGAACCTCGGTGTCAGTTCTACGGACATAACTCAGACCGAACGAGAAGTCGAGACCTCAAACTCTTTGCCTGTAAGGATCAGCGTGTCAGCCAACGGCTTCACTCAATACAAGCGAGTGATTTGGAAGAGTCCGTACAGTGTACCGGACTGGCTTGACTACTTTAGGATGGGTGCAAAATGACATTGTCACTTCTAGAGATGTGCACTAGCATCATAGAGCTTGTCTGAAGCTTCACGTTACAGGAATTCTTCTCTAGCCAGTAAATTCCTTGTAGCGTGTGGGTCAGCCCGTTATGTGTTATCGGTATCTTATATTCACTCTGCAGAGGTCCCCACTTTATGTGGCAAATGAAACATGGAGCTCGCGCAGCTACAGAAATCACAACACGTCCATAAAACCATCTGATCAGAAACATTACTCCCATACGTTCAAATAATACAATGGCAGTAGTTAAGAAGGCGGCAGCATCAAGAAAAACCTCGCCCCGAACGCCAGAGAGTACCACAGCAAATCCACCATACGTCAGTCCTGATAGACTCTATACTATACTCAAGCGAGGCGAATTTGAGTATCGGCGAACCTCCCATTCCAACACGCGGAATGCTATGTCGAATGCTGACCATGAGCGCACACCACAAGCCGGAAGTCCAGCCACCCTTTTAAGTGAGGGAAGTAATGAGGGTTTTGAGCCTCCTTCCACGGTAGAGCTATCCAGAATAACCCTGTCATTTTATAAGGGCAACTACTCAATGAACTAATAGTCCCACACCTCCACCAATATCGATGTAGTTGGTAACACCGCCCCGACTGTCTCTCCATACAATCCAATGACGGTTAGTAAAACACCAAAGGCCTCATGTAGCTACGTACTGACTCAAAGTCGTCGAATAGATTGATATCTCGAAGAGGAAGCAAGACTTTTGCGAGAAGAAGACTCTCGCTATCCTACGAAAGTGGGAGAAACAGAATCTGAATGAGGTGTTCCCTGAACAACTTTGGCCCTTTGAGCTGCTTGGCAGTGGTGCGCCAGCGATGGTCGATAGCCCCGAAAACAAAATCAGGCCAGTAAAACAACTTGGCGTGGACGTCCTCGATCTAACAGCGGAGCTTGCCTCATGTATGGAATGGACTTGTGCGAAACTCCTCATCGAAGCGATCGTATTGGCTCGTCAAACTGCCAAAGGCGAAGGAACTACCGGCATATACGCGTTACAGTACAAGAAGCGTGGAGTAACCGCTGATGATGTTGAGAAGGTGCTCAAGGAAGCAAAGGCTGGCCGATATGATGCTACTTAAATAAAAACGACCACGATCTAATAATGCATTCTCGAATTTATGACTTTAGAGGCAACATAAGGTGCAGGTGATCTCGAATTGATGTGTACGTTACTGGCGTGGGCTAAAGTATCAATGAGCTTAATTAGAGGACCTTTGGGTCGATCCCGACGATTTGTTAAGCTGCCAAATTCAACGCGGCCATCAAGATCCTCGTTCAGACTCATGCTCCACAATCTTGGTATCAGCCACTGTAAATCTGCATACTTCAATAGATAAAACAGAAAGTGACGAACGCAGCCGATTGGCCAGGCATGTGAATGGTCTACAAGAGCATCACAAATGCGTTCCAGCAGACAGATATCATAAATTAAAGCGTCTTACATTCATGGCTGGCTTTCGATTTAGAATACTTGACTCCAAGTCAGCAACCACTTTTCGTATATCTTTCAGACTTCCTAATTCCCGTTGCTTCTCCTAACATCCACACATCGATAACACCCAACAGATTTTGCACCAATGATCATACCCTCAATGACCATCGCCACCCCTGGTCTCTCTCTGCTCTCGACCGCGTCCACCAGAGGAACGAAGCTATCACAGCCACCCATCCTGCTCTGACTTCCCCAGATGTCTTCGCTGGAAATCTCCTCAACCGCTCAAGCCCACCCCCGAGAGACGCGCGCGCCAGTGCAGAGCGTGCACCACTGATGAGACTTAGGGGCGCACCTCGCGGCGCTGGCTACACGAAACAGAAGAAGAGGAGTATAGCTGCATGAGCTGGCCTGCAGAGAAGAACCCCTCCAGGGGGAGAGCGGTGGAAGAGAGCCCGTGGTGGGGACCACATGTAGGAGAATGACTGGGATGGAGAAATGTTACATTACGATGTTTCTGCTTATCCACCGATTTCTTGATTTTCGGGAGTCAGCTCATAGAGGGAAGACGGAGGCTAGAGGTCCAGGTGGGAGTTGATGAGGATGTGGGCAAGTGCGGGAATTTCACGAAACTCTAATGAGCAATGGATAAAGCGAGTAGATCATTTATCAACCAGACCCATGTCTAATAACGAAAGAAGTAGTTTGGAGCTTGCCCCATGCATCTATGCGCTAATGTCATCTTTTGTCTCCTCAATGCGATCACGTCCACCCTTCTCATCAATAATTCCGTTGCCAGCATCGACACTGTTGCCCCTGTGGACAATGTTGTCAAGACCAACCTCCTTGTTGATCTCGCGCATCCTCTCCGCATCAGCAGTAGCCTCACCGACAGATCCGAAGAGGATGTCCATCTCCTCCAAAGTGAGATTCTTGGTCTCAGGTACAAAGAAGGCGATGAAGCCAGCACCCGCGAAAATCATAGCACCGAAGAAAATGTAGGTGCCATAACGCATGCCAGTCAACATGTCAGGGGTCACTTGACCGACGATGAAGTTATTCATCCAGTTGGCACTGGCTCCCAAAGCGATACCATATGGACGGTTGCTAAGCGGCCAGATTTCGGCAATGAGAATCCATGCACATGGGCCCCAGGAGTAACCGAAGTGGATGACGAAGATCCAGACCATGGCGACAGCAGCCCATGCAGCAGAACCATGAGATTTCCAATCATTTTCGAAGGAGCCGCTGATGCCGGCAATGATGAAATGGCAGGATGCCATACCAAGGGCGCCAATCACCAAGACGGGCTTACGACCAAGCTTGTCGACGTACATGACGGCAGGGATTGTAGCAAGGAACATAGCAATACCCACGACACCAGTGGCGAGAAGAGAGACAGTGTTGGAGCTGAGGCCCAGACCATCGAAGATCTTGGGTGCGTCTATTGAGATCAGTCATCCATTGCTGATTTAGAAATCAAGATCCGAAGAGTGAAACTTACAGTAGAGAATAGCGTTGATACCGGTCCATTGCTGGAAGAACATAGTCAAGCAAGCAACGATGACTCTTCGGAACATGGGTCTAGACGTGAATAAGCTACCGATGGCAACGAACTGCAGCCTGATGGTGTTGGAAGCGGTCTGCGCAGACAGATGGGGGAATTTTTCAGCGATGGTACGCTTCTCGAACACACTTTGGGCCCTGATTTCGGCAAACTCGAGCTCGATCAGTTCATTGTCTTGAGGTAGGCCTCGGAGATTGGCAAGGACGCGACGACCCTCTACTTCGCGGTCGTGGTGGACAAGCCAACGAGGAGAGAACGGCATGAAGAGCATACCAGCACCGAGCAGGATAGCCGGGGCAAGCTGCAGGCAAAGAGGAAGGAGCCATGATGCGGAGTGCTGACCTGCACCAGTGCCACCAATAAAGTTCTGAATGATGTTAGGCTCGATTCACAAATTCATAGAGCACAAGAACTTACGGTGCCGTAATCAATCCAGAAACTGATCATGATACCGAGAGTAATGGAGAGCTGCTGGAGACCAACAAGCGCACCACGGACTTCGGGAGGGGCGATCTCGGCGTTGTACATGGGCACGATCATTGAGAGAGAACCAACTCCCATACCTGGGGGGGTTGTGTCAGTAACATATAGATAATCAAGATGCCTTTGCACGTCTCAATTGCCAGATAGTGGAAAAGAATCTTACCAGTGATGAAACGTCCTCCCAAGATCGAGCTGTGGGCAGCGCTGGTGATGGCTGTAGCTTGAATGACAACACCAATACAGAAAACGGCGACATTGATGAGGATGGCGTATTTACGAGAGAGGATCTCGGCGAGAAATCCACTGTAGAGCGTTCCAATCCAGGCACCGAGCTCGAGGATGGAGGTCAGCCAACCCAATTTGGTCGAATCGCTAGTCCAGACGCCCATGTCTGCATGCCCGTTAGCACGTGAGAATTCACCAACTCGGGGCAGGTCGTTGCGGGGACTTACGCCTGTCGAAGCTAGTCATCGTCAGCACACCAGAGAAGACACCCTGATTGTAACCGTAGAGAAGACCACCAAGGCAGGCAAAGCAAGCAATGCCAAAGACTTTGAGGTTCTTCACGAGGGCGAGGGGACCGGTGCCGCCAGAGAGCTCCTTACGGCGCTCCAAGGCGGCTTGGTCGAACTGCGAAGCAGCTCCAGTGGGCGCCATGATAGAGAATCGAGCTCCTACGAGAGTCGAGTAGGAAATACAATGAAGTCAATGAGGAAGAGACGTCCAAGAGACAGGGGCTGCACGAAGGAGAAGAGACACAGCTGGGGAGGATAGCTGGTGCAGGCGTGCCCTGGCTTTTGTAGACCCGCCATCACGGGATGATATTCCCCTAGCCAAGAACTCGTGATGGTGTATGGTCGAGGTGCTGATCGTGCCTGTGGGTAAATGCCCGGGTAAATCATGGAGTTCGATGTTCACAATTCGGTAGCTCGCCGAAGAGCGTTGCTTGGCTGGACTGGGTTGTTTGGTTGAATCCTGCGGCTGAAGAAGCCGTCCTTGCCACCGCGGCTCTCTCTGATTCGAGGGAGGCTCGGCAGGAGATGACAAGACCATGCCCACGAGGGACCTGGTCTACGGGATCGGGGTCATGGGGAGCTTCTAGAGCGTTCGCCGGGTAAAGTCAACGTGGAGCCCCGGCATTTCGACTGTTAGATGCCGCCATTCCGCTTTGGCATTTAGCCTGAAGACCTCCATCCGGACATCCCATCCGAGCTTTTGCTACATTAACTGCTGGATGAGCAGCCACCGCTGCTGGGTATTCTGGACAGACTCTGGCGGCTGTACACATTCGTTTTGTTGGTTCTAGAGATCGTTTGTTGGGCCTCTTCTACGGACGGCCGGAACTTCGAATTGATGAGGCTTTTCTCTTTGAGTTTGAGCGCCTTAGCAAGCCCGCATTAGCCATCCATTTGTAGGTAATAGCAGTTTGATTGCACCTAATCTCCCAGAAGAAAAAGCAAGATACGAAGGAACTTGCCTAAATTTCGATCATCCCAATGGATTTCAATGCAGAGGGGAAAGTCCGCCATGGAACTTCCTGCATCCTCTTCGCCTCTCTTCCTTCCATTGCCCAGCCAGGCTGTCAGCTAGATATCGTCCCTAATCTTCTAAAGTTCAGAAGTAAAAGAACCATGAAATGCAGATATCACCAGGAAATCTCGCCATCCTTTATTCGTTCGCAACGATCATTGTCATAGTGGGCGAAGGAGACAAGATTAATCAACATGAAACAAAAAGTCATGTATATTCGGGCGGTCGACCTTAAGGTCCGAGATACATCCGGGGTTACACAACCACCAACGTCGCTGTGGCCACCACTGCAAGAAGCAAGAAACGCTCCACAAAAATGCCATCTCTGTCAACTGATCAACACGCGAGATCCCCGTTCCACTCAAAGCCTGACTTTCCCTCCCACCACGTCATCCCAATCCGTCTTCTCAAATGGTACATACTCCTGGGCGCCAGGCCTCAACCAGAACATAACATCACCCTCTTGGCCTGTCTTCTCCGGATCTACGCCTTGATCCCTTAATGCGTTCTTTTGCAGCTTCATGGTACCCGTTAACGCGCCCTCCTTCGTGATTCTTACAAAGATCGGAGCAGCATATCGGGGTAGATTCTTACCAACCCACTCGGCCAGCCCTCTACTCACGCCCGATCCCATTTCTTGTCCCTCGTTCAGCACCACAGCAGCGCATCCCGCTCTCCCATCGTGATGTGGAAGCTGCACGCCATAGACGTTTGCCTCCTGAACAGCTGGGTGCAGCCCAACAACCTCAGCGACTTCAGACGTAGAGACGTTTTCAGACTTCCATCTGAATGTATCACCGATACGATCATTGAAGAACCACTTCCCATCCTGGTCAAAATACAAGAGATCACCCGTACGATACCACGCGTCCCCCTTGCTATACACATTCCTTAAAATCTTCTTCTCCGTGGCACCCTTGTTCCCAAAGTAGCCCTGAAACTTGCGCTCAACATCGGCAGCATCGAGCTTATTCAGCATCTCGCCGCTCTGATTCGTCGCCACGATTTCGCAGAAGCCCGTCGTCGGATTCCGCCAGGGTTCTTCCTTCTCATGATCGAATCTGACAACCGTGACCTGGGTGCCCATTAGCAGCCAGGCGATGAGGCCATTTCGGCCGACTGCGCCTCGGGTGAAGGTGCTGCGGCTGAGATTGCCCATGATAGAGGGGCCTTCGGTGGCAGCGTAAATTTCGGCAACCGTGTCGATGCCGAAGCGCTCTTGGAAGCGACCCCAGACGTCCGGACGGAGACCGTTGCCAAAGGCAATGCGTACCTTGTGGTTCTTTTCTTCGGCAGCGGTGGATCGAGATGGCGGAGTAGCAAGAAGATAGCGACACATTTCGCCAACGTACTGGATTACAGTAGCATCGTGTTTCTTGACGTCGGGCCAGAATGTCTTGTTGCTGAATTTATGACCAATGATGAGCGTACAGCCAGCTGCCAGGGTACAGCACAAACCCAGAACTGCGGCGCTTGTATGGTACAGCGGCATGCAAGTGTAAAATCTGTCATCTGGTTTCAAACCCATCCATCGGGACACGAAGAAGCCTCCAAGGCCTGCTTTCTGCCAGCTCACGATCCCAGGTTTCGGCAAACCCGTAGTACCAGAGGTGTAAATGAGAATCGACATATCCTGCATTTTCGGCCCTGATCTCACAGCGTCGGGCTCTCTGACTGGATGGCTTGCTTCGATAGATGCAAGAACGGAAGGTGAGAGAAAGACCGTTTCAATCGGTTGTTGGCCCTCTCTGAACGAGGGAGATGAGAGTTCCTCGATAACCTCTTGTGTGAAATTATTCCTGACTTCCTCGTCAACGAGAAGTAGTCGTGCAGTCGAGACTTTGACGCAATGTAACAGAGGCCGGCCCGTTAGATTGTAGTTGATGAACGCGGGTTTTGATCCTATACTCCAAAGCCCAAACCAGAACCATACAAACATGGGTGAGTTCATGCAATCCATGGCGACTATCTCCCCCGGTTGCACCCCATGCTTTGTCTTCAGCCACTGTCCATATCTGAGAATGATATCGTAGGCCTGCTTGTAGGTCCATGTTTGCCCCTCATACATTATCCATATTCGCTCTCCTTTCTTCTTATGAAGTGCAAGGTCCTCGAGTGTGTAGAATATATTCGCGCGATCTCGTCGTTCACGGATAGCAAGTCGTACGGATCCTGAAATAAAATTCGAGAGCAGTTGCCAGTCGTACGAGACCTGGTATTTGGCATTCAGATAGGCAAGCACTGCCCCAGCAGCGGGAACAGTGAGGGATAGAGGGACATCTGCAGCCATTGTTGAGGTCAGCTTGGTGGGCCAACGTGATTTACACGGCCGGATCAAGTGCCACCAGTGAAACGGCTATGTACTGACTTTCCATGTTGCTTTGAACCCAGTGTGGTGTTGAGAAGAAAGATGGTTCACTTAAGGCGGCCAGTTGGCGACAGAAGAAAGTGAAGCAGCCGGCTGCTCCATCCCATTGGGTCTTGCATATCAAATGCAGCCATCGGGCGTCTTTTTGTTCGCTCGCAGATTGGCATGCGTCCGTTCCCGCGATGGAACGATTAGAGGCGTCGACCGAGGCTCGGATGATTGATGTTCCGATGCACAAAGTGCATGTGCACCCTGAATGATCGCTCTTCAGCCGAGGATTGTCGCTCTGTATAAGACCGGTCAGCGCACGAGCCGACGATCGCAACGTTTTTTTGAAGCCTCTGTCTCTTTCCCTCGTCCTCAGGCACCATGAAATTTGTTTAGAATAAATTGCAAACTGGATTCCAGTACCCTTATGTTTGTATGGGTGGGAAATAAGCAGATGACTTGAATCTGCCGACTCCGGTTTCTGTGCTGGAAGTCTTCGGGAGCTTTTCAAGAATCAAGAAGCAAATGGAGACATGTGAATGACCGAAGAATTGTCAGGACCCATGTGATGGCAAATGACAGCTGCAAGGTACCCGTGGCATACTTGGCCTTATCATTTTTTCTACCACATCGTCGGTCCTTGACTTAAAGAGAAAGTTCGTGGAGAAATGGCCACTAAAATGCACTATGACTACTTGGGCAATGATTGTAGTCTCCAACTCAGTCGCGTCTATGAAATCTGTGAAAGCTATATTGCAACTAACCTACTAAGAAGAAGAAGCAAAGAAAAAGCAGACGAGAAGAGCAGCACAAGCCGAAAAATGACGGCGACTGATTGTTAGAGACCCCGATGATATGATTTAAATCCACGACTATGCGCCGTATTGTTCGTTTTTGATTACACCGTTCAGCAAGTAGAATTGCTTTGACGAACATGACGGGCAACCCATAGATGTTTTGGATCAGTCAAAGCCAGAAGAAATCCAATATGATTGGGTGATAAACATCTGACTGGTCAAAGTTCGTCCTGCACAAGATTTTTATCAGGGGAGCGACAGCAATAAAGGACCGTTACATTCTGCGCGAGCTCAGGCGATTTTTCAGGAATCGTTTGGGATATTATAAACTCAACATTACTTGAGATTTCGGAACAGCGAATCTTCGATCGCAGCAAAAAAACGTAAAAAACGCCGTGCGATGATGTGTTGATTATCGGACTTCGTGGAGAGCCATCCACACCATCTCTAGTTCTACCCTTCTATGACGCTTAACGGCTGAGCTTCGGAGAAGACTACGGAACTCGAAGGGAAAATTCTATCTAAGGTAATTAGGTGTGGCTAGAGCCCCTCGCCACTGCGACGCTAGTATTGCTGTGAAATTTAGCTTGGACGTCAATGTCAGTTTCCTTGATTCTGACAGTAGCTACATGGTCCATGTGGCTGCCGAAAGAAACCTGAAATACAAGCAGCCACAACGGTAGGTCGTGTGATTGTTTTACTCTGTGGGCAATAATTTGCAGGCATTACGAATGCAGTGAAATGTTTGCTTTCCTTCCTTTGATATCTGGAGACCCGGTGGCAATCAAGCGGCAAGCTGCAGGAACAACTCTAGACTACCGTACCGCGGGCAATTGGTGAGCCGCTCTGGCCCGGACCTCCTTTCCGGACTCCACCATAATGCGAGATCGAATCCGACAAAGCATCCATGTACCTCACCCGCTGCTAATACCTCTAATATTTGCTAGCCATGATGCTTTCAGATCCTCTGAGTTCTCAGCTAAAAGTTATCCGTGTAACTAGCCTCCATCGGGTGACTAGAGGGATATCATCTCCCGACATGCGGCTCTTCTTTACGCTTTTCGCTATTTTTATGTCGTCATATGCAAGCTTTGCATATTGTAGTTCTCGAAATTCGATCCACCTGCGATCTCCGGCATTTCCAAATCAGGTTAAATGAAGGTTGACTTGCCAAACTAGAACCATCCAAGGCAATGTCTCAGGGGGATGTCTCTCAACAACCAAGAACGCCTGCGGATTCCCCGTTCCCGATTGTGTGAAAGCAGCATCACAGAAACGCATCCGGCTAGTATCTTTCGACGGTGCCATCGATGATGTCCACAGCTCACTAGAAAGGTAGTGACATAGCGGGGCGTACTTTGCACATTCCTGCTGGCGGTGGTTCAACTAAGCTTAACTTTCCGACACGGCACCTTTCCGAGGAGTCATGACAGCTAGGATGGCCCTCTAATCTGCAGAAGCTTCACAAACTGGAGTATACGGTAGGAAGCTCCCTTAGTAGACTTGACGGAAGACCCATAGGATCGGCGCAGTGAGACAGGGAGGTGCAAAATCTACACCCCCTGACCAGTGTCATGGAAAGGATGTGGCTCTTACGCTGAATTCCGCCACCGGAATGATGGCTTTCTACAAAAGTGTGCAAAATCCGCATATGCTTCGCAAGTCTTGTCGTGTGAAATCAGTTTTACCTCTGTTTCTTTCCACTTGTTCTGTCATGGCGTCGCTTTCGCAATCGGTTTTGGCTTTCTTTGCGCTCTCTTCGGTCGCTACTGCCTCAGTCTATGGAACAGGATCAACCTCCCCGTTGAGACATATCCGAAGAAGTTTGTCACTCTCTCACTGCTAGATCGAATCGGAAGCTAACACAAGGAAGATGCCGTTTCTCAGCTGTTTGGTGATGCAAAGTCCATGAATCCGAAGAAAGAACCGGGATCGTCATATCTGGGTACCCTCGGTGCACCCACCTTACCTCAATGGCTGAATGGTCCCATGCCGCAAGGCTTCCCTTGGGGCAATCGAACTGCCGGCGGCACCAATCCCTATGACGATTTCCCCGATACTGGCGTTACTCGCTACTACAACTGGGAGATCTCGAATCAGACTATTTCCCCAGACGGGGTTCCTGTGTCTGGTATTGTCGTCAATGGCCAGTTCCCCGGACCCACAATTGAAGCTAATTGGGGTGATTGGGTTGAAGTCACAGTGACGAACAACCTCCCCGACGAGGGCACGACGCTTCACTGGCATGGTCTACTTCTAAAGGGGATGCAGTGGATGGACGGAGTTCCTTCCATTGAGCAATGCCCAATTCCTCCATCACAGGGTAGCAATACATTCACCTATCGTTTTCAGGCGGAGATGTATGGTACTTCGTGGTGGCACTCTCATTACTCGGCACAGTATGCCGGAGGCGCTGCCGGCCCGATTGTGGTTCATGGCCCGAACCATGTCAACTACGACATGGACCTCGGACCTGTACTGATGGCAGACTGGTATCACCAACCCTACGAGGTCCTGATAGAGGAGGTCTTGAGGCCTAACAACTCTGGAATTATTCCTCCATCTAACAACAACCTTATCAATGGCAAGAACAACTATCCCTGCAACCAGACAACTCTGTCCTGTACGCCTAACTCCGGCGTTTCCCAATTCCGCTTTCAGTCAGGAAAGAGCATGCGTTTGCGGCTAGTCAACCATGGAGCCGAGGCAGGGCAGAAATTCAGTATCGACAATCATAGTTTCCAAGTCATCGCAAACGACTTTGTTCCCATAGTGCCCTACAACACCGATAATATCGTTCTTGGTGTGGGACAGCGTGCTGATATCATCGTCAATGGCACTGGCAAACCTACCGATGCCGTTTGGATGCGTGCGCTGGGTTGTGGTACTAGCGATGGAATCTCATCCGAGGCTCTGGCGGCAGTCTACTATGAGAACGCTGGGAATACCACAATCCCGGCGACCTCCAATCCAACTGGCGAGACCTGTAGTCCGGTTGCCCTGTCTGCTGGTAGCGAGACGCCATATTATCCCATCGCTGCTGGCGATCCATCAACCACAATATCCGTTAATATTGCGCAGCACTCCAATGGTACACACCTACTGTGGTACATGAACAATAGCAGCTTTCGTGGGGACTATAACTCACCGACACTACTGGAAGCTAAGGTCGGCAATCTCACCTTCGCGCCTGAACGGTAAGTCTTCTTTAATACTCTACTGTCTTTCAGCGATTAATGTGGCTTTCTAGGAATGTTTACAATACTGGTTCCAACTCCTCAGTCCGTATGATCTGGTATAATCACGTTGAGGGCGAGCCACATCCGATGCATCTTCACGGTCACAACATTTTCGTGCTTGCCACAGGGTTTGGCGAGTACGATGGCCACATTGACGGCGACCCATCTAACCCTACACGGCGCGATGTTGCCATGCTTGCTGGCGCACAAGATGCAAATACCCCTTCGTACCTCGTTACGCAGTGGAATCAAGACAACCCTGGCGCGTGGCCATTCCACTGCCACATTGCCTGGCATATCAGCACTGGCTTTCTTGTCCAGGTGCTGGAGCGGCCTGACGACGTTTTGAATCTCAATATTCCGAGTACTTTTGCGCAGACATGTCGTGACTGGGCGGCCTGGACTAATACCCATGTTCCAGATGAGATTGACTCTGGGCTTTAAAAGCGCTCTCTCGTGAATATGGATGGCTTCAATGTCTATCGCTCGATGTTTCTTACTCTTTTCTGGATATTTGCATCTTTCTCTTCGATTATGCGGAAGTTGACCGTGTTCCTAGCCCATGGCTTGACGGGCACAATCTATGCATTGGCGTTGATGGATTGCAAAGAGCATAATATCGGTATATTTCTTTTCTTTGTGGAATATAATCGATCACATATAATTAGGTAATCTGCAGCGATTAAAAGCCTGCTCATCAACTTTGTGTAACAATTATATGCGGAGTGGACAATTTTCGTAAGAGTCGACAGAGTAGTTGAACATAGACTTCCAAAGTGATGTAACCATCCCAGGGCAGGGTCGAAAACGTGACGCAGGACTGGGATACCGGCGTTTGGTAGCGCTGAAGCGATTCAAGCATTGAGATAGGCACTGTCACAATTTTTCTTGGTCGGCAATGCCAGATGCGGTAACGCTTCCGCCTTCAGCCTTGTAGAGAATCAGCCCGGCATACCCAGGCTCTCTTGTTCTGGTCCTTAACGTTTCTTGAAATTGAATTACTCGTACCTTCTGTACGGACAAGCAGCAAGCCAGACAATGTCCAGAACGATTCCAGACTGCGCCCAAATCCCAACGTCTACGACTTGTGCTTACCATAGGGTACGATACCTCTATCCTTGCTTCCATCAACCTCCCATCTCAACAACCGATGGCGGGATGATGCATCCATCAGCCTCTGTTCGAAAAATTTCCCCGCCATCCCCACCAGCTTTAGTCTCCAGAGCCGGGATTTCCCGTTCGCTTGCTCGAGTCTATCCAATCGCTCGACGGACGAAGCTTCGAGAGCCAATCAAGACCATGCTCTATGCATCAAACCTGTCGGAGTCAACTCAACGCGTCAGCAGCCAGTCAAAGACTAAAGCATGATCTTCTACGCTAGAAGCCACGAAGAAGTTTCCACCGACATTCCTGCCGAGCACATCAATGACGCCCCACCCGAAAGTCAAGCCGGTCCGCCGAGTTCTAACCATCACTGGTAATTCTTGGGCGCCAGCTCCCTCCTAAAATGACTGAATCTTCAACGGAGACATGCTAGCGAGGGGCGCTAGAAGCTTTACCTTCTGCCCACCATGCTAGTCTTTGTAACGGAGTACACACGTAAGTGATCCATGCATTGTGATGGAAGTCTCAGGGAAGATGTTAGCGACGAAGGTGGAGATCAGAGGTCTCCATGGGACCAGTCTCCAGTAGTACAAGAGAGCTCTGTTCCCCACATCTCCAGGTTATTCTCGCGTCAAGCTCCTGTGCCCATACCTGACTGAAGGTGAGCATTGAGGCTGGAGAGCATTTACTATCAGCTTTTACTTCAATATCCGTCACCTTCATCTCTTTATCTGCCTACTCCATATCTTAGCATATCACTTTCTTTGAGCATTGACTTTCAAGCCCTCTTGCATCTCTACCAATCCAACATGGCATCCGAAACAGACCTGAAGGAAGCAGAGCACCACCACCACCTCGACCCCGCCTCGACCACCTACTCCGAGCGCCGCAAGATGTCGCACGCCGAAGTCGAAGACGCCATCCGCTGCGGCAGCGTCCCACACGTCTCGGGCGTGCGCGAAGCCGTCGAGATCGCGCACTCCGGCGGCTGGGAGGCGGACGCGCTGATCACAGACCTCGAGAAGCAGCTCGAGGAGCAGGACGGCGGCAAGAAGAAAGGCATGTTCGACATCTCGTTCGCCAACCCGAAGTTCTTCACCTGGCTGCTGGTGGGGTTCGCGTCGATGGGCGGGCTGCTAAGCGGGCTGGACCAGTCGCTGATTTCGGGGGCCAACCTGTTCTTGCCGGATGACCTGCACCTCAATTCGCAGCAGAATAGCTTGGTGAACTCGGGTATGCCGCTGGGGGCGGTTGGGGGTGCCTTCATCCTGTCGCCGTGCAATGAGTATCTTGGTAGACGCTGGTCCATCATTATCTCCTGCATCCTTTATACGATCGGCGCAGCCCTGGAGGCGGGCTCAACGAACTACGGCATGATCATCGCGGCGCGTGTAGTATTGGGTCTCGGTGTTGGTCTTGAAGGCGGAACAGTACCGGTCTACGTCGCGGAGACGGTCGAGAGGCGGCTCCGAGGAAATATGGTCTCGCTGTACCAGTTCAACATCGCTTTGGGAGAGGTCTTGGGATATGCGGTGGCTGCCATGTTTGTCAGCGTGCCCGGCAATTGGCGGTACATCCTTGGCTCTTCGCTGGTCTTCTCGACTATCATGTTCATTGGCATGCTCTTCATGCCTGAGTCACCGCGCTTCCTCATGCACAAAGGCCGCACCCTCGACGCGTTCCGCGTCTGGCGCCGTATCCGAGGGACCGCCTCTCTTGAATCGCGAGAAGAATTCTTCGTGATGAAAGTCTCTACTGAGGAGGAGGAACGTGAAGTCATCGAAGGACGCGCCACTCGTGGCAAATTCGCCTGGACGGACTTCTTCACCGTTCCTCGCGCAAGACGGGCCATTATCTACGCCAATATCATGATTTTTCTTGGCCAGTTCACGGGAATCAACGCAATTATGTACTATATGTCTGTTCTCATGTCTCAAGTTGGATTCAACAAGCTTGAGGCAAATTATATGTCCCTCGTCGGCGGTGGCTCACTCCTCATTGGCACTATTCCGGCGATCTTCCTCATGGAGACCTGCGGTCGACGCTTCTGGGCCATCGCCATGCTTCCCGGCTTCTTTATCGGTCTTGTTCTCGTCGGCATCTCGTATCATCTCACCTCCCAGTCTGCCACGCTGGGGGTCTACTTGACAGGCCTCATAATCTACGAAATCTTCTTCGGCTCCTATGCCTGCTTAACGTGGGTGATTCCCGCTGAAGTTTATCCGACGTACCTAAGATCCTACGGTATGACCACCTCCGATGGTTGGCTGTTCCTCTCCTCCTTCATCGTCACCTACAACTTCTCGTCGATGCAGGACGCCATGACTCCCACAGGTCTCAGCCTTGGCTTCTACGGTGGCATTGCGGTCATCGGCTGGTTCTACCAGATCCTGTTCATGCCGGAGACAAAGGATAAAACGCTAGAAGAGATCGATTTGCTATTCCAGCAGCCGACGGGAGAACTGGTCAAGCAGAACATAAGCAGCGCCATGGAGACAACTAGGGATCTGTTGGCCTTCAGGTGGAAGAAGGTTTTCATCAGTGGGCATAAGCCGAGGAGGGTCAGCATCGCAGAGAAGCCCAGATCGGACAAAGCATAGGAGTATAGATTTGTTTCGTCTCTAATGTTTGAATCTCCAAGATATCTGGCGTACGAATTATTTAGAAACCACACTCTGTTGAACTTCGCGAAAGAGATCAATTTATCCTTTATTGCATATTTTATAGGAAATCTCCAAAGAATTCGGGTTCAAGATCTTTTATAGAAGTCAAAACTGAATATGCTCACTTGCCGCGGCTACTAGATTGCTCCTGCAAATCCGTCAGGCAGATGCAATTATTATGTGACGATCGAAACGTCGGTACTACAGATGAAGTTGATGCTAGAAATAGAGTATGTTATTCATCTATAACAGGCTACGGATCCAGCCGCTCTTCAAAACGAACGTGTAACCTTCAGGATAACGGTGCGAGCCACTTCCCCGAGCAAGTAAAAGTAGAGGTCCTCGAGAATCCCAGATAATTACTTCATTTGTTATTTGCGCAAAAGCCTGGACCGCTGACAAATCCATAGTTTTTATAGTAATTGGGTATCCACTCAAAGCCTGCGAGTATGAGCATCAGCATGGGATCTACCTGTGTCAAGTCTTGGGAAGCTTACCGACTAAGTAATTCTGGCACTGGCAGCCTATATCTCCAAGGGCATTATCCAGCTCCGCCTGGACGCAGTTCTGGCTGATGGTGTGGGCGTAATTGCACATGTACATCTGGGCGCCTTGGTAGACCGAGTAGATTGCTTGATATGCGCCGACATTCTGGCCACCGCTCCCACCACATAACGCGTCAAAATTGGTCTTGAGGTTGAGCCAGGCTAGTTGATCAATATTGCTGTTTCCGCAAGTCACTTGAGCGCCTGAGTAGGTAGGGCTGCAACGTTTCTGAAGGAGTGACGGGGTATTGCTGGAGTTATGAGTAGCATTGGTGTCAATGTGGAAAGGAACGTCCAGCTTGGTATGAATTTGCGATCCATTCGCGTCTAGAGAGACGTGGTAGCTCCCGTCGGGAAGATTTTTCGGGTGGTAGAATCCTTTGAAAGAGGCTGGCGGCGCGTTATCCCGTCTTTGAGGAGGCAAGGCACTTGCGCTAATAGTGCCTAACAGACTACAAAAAATAATGATGGCTGTTGAATGCATCTCGTTCGGTTTCGAATTGAAGTTGAGTAAGGAGGAATACTAGCTAATCGAACAAGAAAAGATAGATAGTAGTGGAAGGATCGAGAGAAGTATTGCCCGCAATACTCTGAATGAGAAAGAAGTAGCTTCTGAAGGTTATGATGTCTCGTCTCCCTTGGACTTTGCAGGCGCTTTATAGCTTCTCGATCTGTATCTAGAAGAGGCTACGTTGAGAACGCAGCTCTCGAGCTGTGAACAGCGACATCGTCCGCAGGATCCGAACAGGCAATCTGTGAGATGTCTACGATTGTCGATTGGTATCATCATAGAGCCATGAGAAGGAGCATTTGATAGTGGTCATCCCACCTATGAGCCGGTGACGCATCCTTTGATTAGAGATCATGATCAACTGCTCACGATACGTCCGAATTTTAGATGTGACCGATGCTGTCAAGGACCGCCAGCCGGACTAGCATATTCCGGGACAATCTCCGGTCAGAGTCTAGGATAGATCACTGTTCAAGCTGATGGTGAAGATACAGTCTCTACCATGGAATAAAAAGGTGACAATAGCACGTTGTCAAGTCCGTACGTCATTTTGAAGATGAAGTCACGATCCTTGAGTTGAGATTTACCCCAGAAGCTCCGGTGAAGACCTTGTGAGGAACGCTGGCTGATTTGCACAAGAATAGTAAGTTCAGGATTTGAGATAACATGTCAAGAATGAATATTCACATACGTAAATGAAGACGTAGGACTCGTGCCTTCAGTCCAATGAAAGCAGGGGGTGAATGGTGGATTGCCTCGTTTTTCTTTAGAACGAACTATGGTAAAAGCACATAGGTGGGTAGGTTCAAGCATCTATTTCATAGCCATCCGAGCCTGCTCTACCCGATCAACCAGGAAGAGATCAGAAGGTCTCAAGGTCACCAACCATTTGGAATCCCTTAGAGGATAAATGGGGGAGAGATGGTCGGAGGATTTAAGGCGTACGGCAATGTTGGCGCTAATCTAAATCTCGCTTAGCCTCAGAAGCTGATTCAGCTGCATCTCTCACTGCAGGTTCGAGGTCCGATAACTCTATCCATTAGCTCTCACCTCCACCACCGGCCGTTTTGGAGCTTTCAACTGACTCAGAGTCTAATGCTTTGTGGCAGGTGGCCGGTGAATTGCCATCTCTGATTAACCATCAGGATGTCCAGGCTCTGCCTCTCTCACTCCTGCGCCGGTGACGAGATTGTAATATGTGGTCTTCAACCTTGCTCCGATACTAAGACCACTACATTTGCAAAGCACGTAATGACGTTGTGTCGTGAGAAATGGAGGTATAAGAATGAGCGAGTATGCTTTGCGATCTTGATTGGAATTTGGAAGCTTGACAACAAGAACGTTACAAGGATCGCGGGTCGGTCTTCAGTACTACCTTCCAGTCCGACATATCATTCCTAGGAGTCCTACTTTCCTAGTTTTATCGTATGCGTACTTATCTTAATTTCGCATTTATTCATTAAAATCCTTCCTCAAGAATTCAGCAAGGTTGCCGGTCGACCTTCTAGCAGTCAGCTTCCGGCTCAAAGATTTCTCGAGTCCTTATCTTTCATCTGGGGATAAAGAGTGCACTTACAAAGCAGAGCTTTGTAGATCGCCACTTAATACAAGAGCTAAATTCTAGTATAATCTTCTCAGCAGGCCATCACGCACCTGGTCTCTCTACACGAGTCTGGATAGTTCAGAAATGAGACTCTCAATACCATTTACGGTAAGCCATGGTAAACAAGTCCTCGCGCAACAATCTATACTAACTGAATTAGTGCGTGGCTTTTGCAGTGCTGTCTACGGCACTTCCACATCTATGGAGTTCGACGTCCACTTCCACTTCTCCAAAGCTTCTCGCTCGTCGTAACGGGTCCGAGCCGATCAATTATTTCAACACAAGTGCTGTAAATAAGGCGAGTGCAAAATCTCCGTATCAATCATCAAATGGTGTCAATCTCGTCTATTCCGCAAATGGGAGAATGAGGATGTACGGCCCACTCCGGCTCACGACAACCGTATTTAGTGCCTTCCAAGTTGCTGGGAACGAGGTTCTATCCGAAGTCTCCAGAAATCTCCTATCTCACTTTCAAGAGGAGCTTTGGCTTGCTCCGGACGATCTTGACCTGGACTTCGTCCATACTCATGGAACATTTTCAGCCATGACTGGTGAGGGAATGAGGCAAGTTGACGGCTCTAATTTTGTGAGCTCGGGCGTTTCTATCGATTTCAGTGCCTGGGTTGGGCAAGCCGGGAATGTCTGGAACAATTTGGTCGGCTTTGCAAAATCATACTGGGAGGACGCCGGATTCACGGTCACCATGACTCAAGTTCCAGACGCTTTTGGAGCCTGGACTGCTAACCCAGCAAATACCAAGCGCAACACTGTTGGCAAGAATTCGAACAAGAGGGAAGTCGATGTCTGCAAAAACCCCATCGATATACGGAAATACTTCACGAATGACAAGATAGATCCTCCAGACTCATATTTATACTGCTAGTGGATTCTGGTCAGTCATGGGGTTATAATTGTTACACTAATCGGGTAGTTGATCATTGAGTATAGCGAGCTTTTTGGAACAGTTAGGTCTAACACATTCATGCATTCATTCAACGAACACCATATGAACAGTTTCATCTACGAATCTACGTCTTCAATAGACTCGGACAAGTCTTTGTATTAGTATACTTTACTGCACACCACAATCTTTTTCCATGTACACCGGCTTACATTGGTTCTCTAAATGAGAACATGAGCCATGCATGCACAATCGATTTTAGACTCACAGCCAGCAAGCTATCTCGAACAACGGCATTACGACTTGAACAAAGAGCAAGTGTTAATCGCCTCGTTGCTGGTACCAAATTCGAGCAACGAATATGACTTGGTGCGCTTGGTCAGAGAAAGCTATTACCCTAGACAGCTGACTATATATAATGACCCATGCTGATCAGGAATTTTAAGCGAGGGCGGTAATTAGACGTGATTCTGATTAATACGAGGAGTCGTGCCTCAAGACCGGTCAATCACCGGTGAAGCCACGCCTGTTCATAATTGGTGATCCAGATCTTCGAGTCCCCCAAATCGATTAAGGTCAGAAAGTAGCAGATGAGGTCTGAAGCATCCATATTTTCGAAGGATCGATAGCTATTTGAAGGACCTTTCTACGCATTCTACGTCAAAAATTGAGGCATACTTATCTTTATTCAAAAATTCTCTCAAAGCATGCTTTTGGGACAGTCTTTTTTTTACACTAATTTGTCCGAAATGCGAACTTGGAGAGGATTGGTATAGGCGAAATATGATCAGTGAAATCTAGAAGCGGGGTTTTCAGTTTTAGCACTTTCGGGCTTTCTGACTGTGTGATTCCTCCAGTCGCCCAATCGTTAACCGATTCCGCCCGCCATGTCAGTTACCAGTCCACAGCGTCAGCTGCTTTCCAACTCTGCCATAGTCACGAGTTTAGTGATCGCTTCAAGATACATTGTTGTTGGGTTGGACGACGGCCAAGCTCTTGTCTTTTCGCCTGAAGGTGCATCTCTCCATGTGCTCAAAGCCTCGCACACGATTCGACGCTTGCTGGCTGTCGGCGAGGATAGGCTAGCTATCGGATGTGTCGGCGGCGTCATTGAATCTTGGAATTTGAGTGAAGGGTTGGTATCTGTGTCTTCTAAACGTCTGCCCTCTTAAATCTTTGCAGAACCCAAGACTGGTGGCGCAATGTTCACGACAACACCGTTACTGCTCTAGCAAACCACGGCACCGACAAAATAGTCTCGGCATCTAGAGACTTTACAATAAAAGTCTCGAGCATCAAAGATGGAAGTACCGCTCGTACTCTGGAGGGTCATTCGGACACTATCATAGCGATCGCCACGCAGAAGAACATTGTCGTCTCTGCGAGTTATGACCAGACCTGCAAGAGCTGGGACATCGACGCTGGCTCATGCTTACAGACATTTATGGGTCACGAAGCCAAGGTTCGCTCGATTGCACTGGAAGGCACGACATTGGTCTCTGGCAGTCTCGACGGCAAGATTAGGGTGTGGAACGTGAACGACGGTTCGTGTAAAGCTGTCATCGATGGCCACACATCGATTGTCAATTTCATAGCGATCGGAAGTGGCCTGATTGTCACTGCCGGTGCTGATGGGAAGATTGGTGCGTGGTTACTTGACACGGCTGAGGAGAAGTGGACGATTCCGAAGGCCCATCCTCACGCCGTTAATTCGATCAAGATCCAAAATGAAACAGTTGTTAGCGGTGGGAGCGATGATGTAGTTCGACTTTGGAAGCTGAACGATGGCTCGGGTACAAACGAGCTGGGGACTAAATCTCGAGCTGTGTGGGATGTCGGATTCACGACCGAAGGCAACGTTATTGAAGCTTTCTGGGAGGACGGGAAGGCTATCCTCGCATTCCTTGGTCGGCCGTAGGATGCATGCAGTATACTAGACCCCGTTTCAGCGTTTCGGCTTCGAGTCTTATCGTAATTGACTGCGTTGGACTTGACGGAACTGAGATCAGAATGGAAACTTCTCCAGAGATATTTCCCGATTCATCGCCAAGCTCAGAAAAGAGGCAAGAACTATGAGTTCATCCTCTGACATAAATACTCTACAACCCAGTTGAATGCAATATTAAATTAACTACACGAGCTATTCAACTGTTGTGTATCCAATCGCAAAAACTCGATTTCAATGAAAAGGTGGTGATGAAGTGATGATGAGAGAGGTATGATATAGAAGGAGAAACAATAAGATGAAAAGATCGGGTAGGTGAGGATAAAAAAGGGTGTTCAGGGTTGTGCATGAACCATCCAATCTCCTCATTGTGTAAACCCTACCTACCTATTCAGGTAAAGTACGACTGGAAGATAGTCACTCTCCTACTACCTACCCAGTTACCTAAGGTCAGGTAGATAGGGATTCTTGAACAAACATGGATGTAAGTTCAGGCCGATTCGCACCACTTTAGTGAACGGGTATATTATCACGTGACCTGCAACTATCGATGAAAGAGCGCTCCCAAACGTCGAGCCGTTGCACAGACACAGTGAGCTTTGACCTTCACCGCCGTGACTCGACGCATTCCTGCAGGATTGAACTGCGCCCCTTGTCCGAAGTAGCTTGGCTCCATCCATCACTTCTCACATCTGTTGTGTTGACGTACGTCACAACTACCGTACCACTTAAATTGCCACCGCTACCTATTAAATGAATGCACTCGCGTCGCTCTGGAACGGCATTCGCGACCGACTTGGCAGCATGGAAGACTCACCTGTCAGATCGGGCCTGGAGTCAAAGCCTGATCAGAGCGCGGCGGCAAAGCAAACCCTCGACGGTGTCCTTGTTCATGAGTTAACCAAGAGCGATAGCGAAATTAACCGTCAACCACAGTCTCCGCTGTTCTCTATTCTTCCCAAGGAGATAAGGGACTATATATGGGCTTATACTCTGACTGCCTACGAAGATCCAAAATGGCTGTATCCAAAGCATCTTCGTTGTAATCGCCCTGGTCAAGGTGGCGCTCTCCGTATCGCCAAAGAACTTCTTTGCACATGCAAAGTTGTTTATCTCGAAACTTACAATCTTCCAATCCTGCTCAACCCAATTTCCGTCCACGTAGGCGACCACAAAGACCTTCCTCCGGGTCAACTGTCTGGTGCAGCCATCATCAACAAACTTGGAAATTACCAATTCGCCAACACCCAATGGCTCGAGCTCTCAACGCAGCAAATCCAGCTCGAAGACTCGGCAATACGCGATTTTTCTATCCACATCGAGGCAGGTAGGCGGTTCATTGAAGGCCTCACAACAGACCGTAATTATACAATCGATGAAGAAACCCATCAGCGAATCAATCGTATGACAGCGTGGTCCCATCACTCGGCACGTCTCAACCAGGCGCATGCACCCCGTCCCAGGCATAGACTCATCCCAACATCAATCAATAACGAGCAGTTCGGTCCCAGGGAACTCGCTCGAAAATTTCCCGCTCGTCCCATCACGAGGTTAACCGTTCGCCTGGGCCGGACCGACTGGTGGACCTGGACATCGCATCCGAACAGCGATGACCGCCTTGGCCTTGATCCCTGGATCAATAGACCGTCGTACAAGACCATGGAACTTCATGCACAGCACCGGAGGGATGGCACGCCCGAAGAGGGTCCACGTCCGAATGAAGAATGGAAATATCACGAGCAGTGGGGGATGCAAGTTGGATGCTTCCCGGACCTCAAACTGCTCGAACTGGTCTTTGAGACGTTTGTGCAGAAACTTCCCCAGCTCGATTCGGTTGTGGAATGTGCGAAGACGTGGGTGTTTCCGCTGCCCCAGGGTGTCGAGTTGCGGTGGGATGGGAAAGTCGAGAGTTCCAGCTGGACGGGTGTCGCACCCAAGGAATATGGCTATCACGACAAAACTCCCTGGCTGCATGGTGAGAGCGAGGGTAACGTGGACCATGACAAGCCTTTGGAGCCAAAGTTCGAGGTTCGAACCGTGAGATATGTGAGGAAGAAGACGGGTGTGGCTTACAAGAGCTAAATGTAGATGATGACGGCGGTCGACATGATGATGATCATGATACTGACGCAATGATTAGAAGCCACCATAATAGACTGTATCAAAAGAGCCATCTGCTTTTCGATAAACGTCTCCGTCACTGTGACAAAGCTGTCCAGGCTTTCCATATGAGAATCAACTCTTTCTCCACACAGTTCAGTGCAACTTCAGCCCGGCAGATGGCTCGGCATTCCAACTACTTGCTCCCAGCCAAACACGCTATTCCAGCCTGCAGACTGAGAGGACGGCCGTTGGTGAGCAGCTGCCTCTGCCTCTGAAAGGGTCTGAAAATATCGCCACCCCATCCGACAGTCGCAGTCCCATCCGTGCAGTTGAGCATGCACTTGGACCTGCGCTTGCGCTCTTGTCATGGCCAATATTTTAGTACCACTGGGGCAGGTACAAGTGATGTCGCTAATGTTACCCAATCCTGTTGTTGGCGTTGGAGGTGAGGGTATGGCCGGAGTATGTTTGCCAGCAGTAGTTCGTGGCTGCGACGTTGTCGATCGAAAAGGATGTTGAAGATCTTGAGCTCTCCCTGCTGGTTTCGGAAAAGGATGGCAAGCGCAGCTGGTGCCGTTATCTATGTAATCTGTGACTGCGGGCTGAATTGGGGGTGTGGGCGGAAGTGGGCTAAAGTGGCTCTTTTGAATGAGGCATCCTGGGCAGTTATAGCCATCGCGGCACTGACATATCCTAGCCGGACCACTATGAGGAGAAAAGGTATACTGGTGTATAAAAAACGGTACTGAATCGAGTGTCTTGGGTGCCTCTTCGCCACTCGAGGGGCTGTCGGTATCGAAAGCCATTGATTCCGGCCCTTGATCATGGAAATCGAGCTCTGCAGTCTTCCTAAATGGACGAGATTCATCAATGCTGGAGTGAATCTGTGTTGTGGTGTTTTGTGTACCGCTCTGCTGCTGCGCGGCGAGATGTCGATATGCTAAATCCTGTGCCACTGTTCGGTCCGGCGTCGAGGAAGGCCATTGAACAGAGATCTCGGGAATATTTTCAAGATGCCACTGGCTTCTTGGTGGCTGAGCAGTCTCGTAAGTTGAGTTCACTGACGTTATACTGTCGTTCTCCACCATGCCTGAATAGTAACGTACGTAGTCAATAGTCGGTTTATTTTTCGGATGCATTGGGCAGCCAAAACAAGTGCAGTCATCACCACAAGTACAATTATGATCGAAGCTTGTTTTTGCACTGTTGATCAGCGAATCTTGCTGCTGCGCTGCAAAGGTGGTTTCCGCCTGCTGCTCCACACACCCACTTGAGATTTCAAAGCCGTTGGGGGGTTGCATTGATGAACGTCGTCTGGTGGCTACCGGCGGAGCAATACTAGCAGTGTTTTCTTCTTCAGTTTGTTCGTTATGCTGGGACGCAGCGTCTGATCTCCCACTCGCCTCGGCTTGCAGCGATGAAATGTCTGGACAGCAGCAGCTTCTGATAGCTCCTCCAGTCGATAAGGCTGAACTGTCAGTTTCTAGCTGCCTCGACTCCACTGTTGATGATCTCAAAGTTCCGTTGGAATGCACTGGAGTATCGGGCAGTTCCTTCATCGGAGCCTCTGGAGGCATGGCTACAGACGGTTCTCCACAGCAGGACTTTCCAGACGGATCATCTGGGACCATATCTGCTGCCCCGCTTTCGACAGAGTCTAGCACAGCACGTCGGTCCCTTTTCAAGCCATTCTCTATATTCGAGAGAACGATGCTGCTGGGCGGTCTTTGAGCCTTTGCCTTGGTCACTCGAGCAGAGGGGCCTCCCTTTACGGTGTTCTCTGGAGGCTTGCAGACACAGCGATTTGCTTTCAAGAGTGAGTTTGGCTTTTCGAGTGAAGTACATTGTTGGACATACATTTAGGAATCGTGTAGTTCAGAACGATCTGGTCGCAGTTACATGAGCCAGGCGGGTGTGGACATGCACTCAGTGGTCGACCAGGCTTACGGACCTCCACAAGCACTCTGTCCTTGTGTTCGCATTTGGAAGAGCGATGCCCGCGAATGCATGGACCGCTGTCTTGCTTCAGTGGTGATCTTCGAACTGTATTAACGTGATCGAGCGTAGTCGAAACATACCAGGCAACCTTTCTCTTTGTGCCCTGAATGTCGAGCTCGGGCATGTTTTTGACTTTCAGGCGCACCAGATACTCTGTCACTCGAAAAAGGAGCGGATTTGACACAAAAGGAGATCGCAAAATGAGAGCGTGAGTTCCTTAGTCAGATTGATTGCAAGGGTAAGCATCTGCAATTTTTGCTACTCTATTCGACGCGTTTCGGCCATTCATGGCGAACTCGAGGCGGCTGACGCATTTCGCCACTGGCCGCGACGGATAGAGCTCTGCTCATACCTTCCACTTTACAGGATAGCCCGGGAGTCCAGATCTGGCTGCATGATCCGCGTCGACGGTAGCGCCCAGAAGCGGGTCTCACGCTGGGCGTAATGGCGGGCTTTTGAGCAAGTTTATGCAACAGCGGGGTGGGTGGTACGATATTTCTGCTGATCCTTGACCCAATCGCTTAAGCAAGAACAAAACATGCCGACCTGATTCCCGGAATGTTTTTTGAAGGGATTTGTGAAGTATTGCCGTCAATCTGTGGTTCGGCCGAGTCAGACTGCTTTGAAATCGTAAGGAGTTCAAAGTGAGCGATAACAAAATACTAGCCCACTGAAATAACAACATAAACAAAAAAGATTCTAGGGTAATTCGCTTCTAGAAAGTTAGTCTACTGAGAAAAACATAATATAATTATATAGATAAAAGTAATTAAGAATGATTCATAAATGCAAATTTTTTCAACATTCAAGTTTTCCTTTATGATATTCTGAATATTATATTGTACTATGTGAGACCTATATGCCACAGCTGCTTATATAGCAGAGCAGGATTAATCGAACCCTTTCATTAAGTGGTCATGTTCATCTAACAAGGACGTGGATACATGATACATTTGTTTCATTCCTCGCTATCGTAAACTCTGACGCTTCGTAGTTCCTTCTTCTCATATGTATTTACAAGATCATTTCATGCCCATGAGAAATGCTCTGAATGCAGATGGACTCCACCAGACCGGGCGCCTTTGAGGACTTTCAGATTCTCCCCGGCAACCGCATTACGGACATCATTCTGCATTGTAGTAGGTCCACAGACAAAGACACTCAGCGATTCGCCTGTTTCTGCTATATGAGCCCCCTCTTCGGTGATGATCAGCGGCAGCTCTGGTCGACCATGGAGCTCTTTGCCCGGTATCAGTGTAGTCTCTTCCTCCTCTGGCTTGACGTTGATGTTTTCTGATGACGAAGCAGAGCCCTCTGAAATGGTCACGACTCCCACTTTCTTAGAGGCTTCTGCGGTTCGATCGGCCTCACCGGTCAAGTACACCTGCACAGTAATATCGGATGAAAAATGAGTTATTGAATGTCTGGATAGGAGCTTGCCTACGGTTCGGAGGAACCAGATACGGCTGCTTGTATCTCGAGTAGCTAGAACGACGCGTAGCGAGATGAGTCCTGACTCTGAATGTTTCTCGTCAGGCTCAATACTTCGCCCCTGCTCTTCATCGGGCCGCATAGAGCGCTGTCTTTTCAACAAAGCGAGCTCGATAAAAGGTAGAGTCCAACCGGCGCCAGAGCCACCTGCAACAATGAGCAGACGCGCCGCCTCAGTATATCTTTGCATATTGATTCCGCCATAAGGACCATCGATAAGAACAGGTACAGAGGCATCAGGCTGCTTCAACGCATGGTGGTATAGCTTCTCAGTAAGGCCTCGCTGATGCCGAATATAGAAAACGAGCTCAGACTTCTCCTCTGGCCGCGACGAAGGTAGGGAACAGATGGTGAACGGGTGAGACGAAAGTGCTTGCATGCCAAAGCTTGTGAAGCGTAGGAAACAGTGTTGTCCAGGCGTCCACTTGAATGAAACCGATGGAATCGTGATGCGGGTGAAGCCATTGTCTTCCACATGGATATAAGCTTTTTGGGTGAAGCCGTATTCGAAGCACGTCCTAAGCCAGGGAAAGACAAGGCAGGGGACGTATACCGCCGCTGTCGCAATAAAATAGTGCCTATAGGGAAGTCAACGCAGCCGCAGATGTAAGGGCGATTTTTGCTTCTATACCAAGACGTCAGGGTGTAATCACAGTGCCAGAAAAAGACCAGTACGAAAATGACTACGGCGAAGAGATGTGTCACCTTGAAGAACTCGTAGCCGAGATTTCTGTGCCCAATCAGCTATGGCGTCGTAAAAGTCAATCTTCCCTAAATGCCTACCGAATCAGACTATGAGATGCAAAGGTAAGCCATGCCTGAAAAATGAGCGCGACGATGCCTGTCCAATAAAACAAGGTGCTCATCATCGTAACTTCCGTGACCATGTCGTGAAATCGGATGTGATAAACGATGAACGGAAAGGTGTGCATAAGCGCAAGGAGAAAGAAGGCGTAGGATATCCATCGGTGGAATACCTGAAGGCTCTCGTGCGAAATTCCTGTGAGTAGTGTGATCCAATTCGCCTTGCTCGCGGTTGCGCTGTAGAAGAGTGTTAGTGCTTTAAAGCCTGCCAGTCCATGTGAATAGCCTACAAGACAAACGGCATGCATGCTAAAGCCATCCACCCCGATCGAGTCCCGAGTGGTGGTGAACTACCAAAGTCCTCACTCGACCAGTAATACGGTTGAGGAATCAAATCCATACCTACCAAATCAAAACGTCAGTGTCAATCCATCCCTATTGATGTAGGCCTTATTACTTACAAAAGAAGTAAACAGTCCCTGCAGCTCCCAGCAGCAAAAGCCCAAGTGGTGCAGAATTCCATCGAAGTGCCTTTATGTAGAAGCCCCGATACGACAAGTATCGAACCCCGGCGAGCAACTTCAGCCATACAGAAGGGCCTCTGAATCTTCGATGGTCCAGCAGTTGCGATACAAAGGTGCCAATAATAAAGATACCAAGGGTACTCATTAAAAAAGCTATCGTTGGCAGCGCGTAGACATAATCAGCAATGTACCTGATCGAAACCCGGTTATTAAAGTCGTAGGTGCATTTGATGTCGTCTTTTTTGATGGGAGAACGTTTCTTACCAGAAATGCCATCGCTGCATGTAGTAGTCGCATTGGTCCGTAGTAAACCCATCACAGGTGAATGCACGACTCCCAGTGAGTTGAACGGGTGCAGTGAGCCAGGCGGCACCGTCCATGATGATTGATTATTCCAGCAATTCGATGGCTTTTCGTTTCGTGCGATGTCCTAAGAAGGTGCAAAGTGAAGGCACCTCTTCGATCAAATTTTGCAAGGGAGCATACGATGAGGATAGTCAGACGACGACCAGCCTATGCCATAAGACTTATTCTCAATCGCAGAGCTACCTATAGCTTCTTGCATCTTCGTCTGGAATGCGGAGCGCAAATTGCCGCAGTGCCCTTGTCATTATTTCCGTTGGCTGGGACGCCTGGGCGAAAATCGAACGCACCAATTTGCCGAAATCCGCGCCAACCGGCAGCGGGAAGGGTTGCCAAGAAACAAAAAAACGGATCCCATGCTAATAGGCTTACGCATTGAGGTCATCTTACTGAGGTCTAGTCTCGAATCGGCGCTTGAGGCGAGCTTTCGAGCAGATTTGAGCAAGTATAGATCCTGCGCACGTTCCCCCCTGTACGACACGCCTTGACACGGGCCGTCGGAATCTGGAGCTGTTAAGAATCGTCCTGCTAAGACTGCTATCGACAGTCTAGACACGATGCTATTAGTCCATCTTTCCAGGCATTTGAGCTTTCAACTCTTGAAAACGGGCCACTCACACATTCCACTATCACAGCCCTGAGCTTCATTCATTTCTGAACATCTCTCGATTCGTTCAACGTGCAGCATAACATTTAAATCGCCACTATGTCAATGAGCTCAATGTCTATGAGCTCGATGTCTATGACAATGTCCGGGACTATGACGGACACGATGTCTATGGCTACTGCGACAGATGGCTCCATGCCTATGTCGACATCATCATCCGATGACCCAATGACTATGGGGATGGACTCAATGGCGATGGTGTTTTTCACCTCTACGAGTACATCTCTTTGGTCGATGGCCTTTACACCTAACACAACAGGACAGTATGCGGGAACATGCATATTCCTAATAGCTTTTGCCGCCATCTTCCGGCTTTTACTGGCAATTCGAGTCAACTTCTTCGAGATCATAGCTGCAGCTAAGAAGCGGCGGACCGCAGGCCTATTGCAACCGTATGAAATCGCAGCTGAAGGTGTGCCTCGTCCGTGGAGGGCGAGTGAAGCGGTGATGCTCGGAGCTATGGACGTTGTGATAGCGGGCGTGAGCTATCTACTGTAAGAGGGATTGTTTCGAGTTTCCAGAAGTCTGTTAATACTGTCGCAGCATGCTCGCGGTAATGACAATGAACGTCGGCTACTTCCTATCAATCCTGGGTGGTGTTTTCGTAGGAAGCATCCTCTGTGGGCGATATACAGGCCACTCAGGAGCGCACTGAGTTGTGTACCATATGCGTCTGGAAACATTTGTGGCATTCTTGTATGAGATTTGATTGATATCAGAGAGACATATAACAGTATATAGGTAGACCTCCTAAAATTTTAGCGGACAAGCTGTCCTTGTTGCGATTCTGAGTTATGCTTCCTTCTTGTCGAATCTACTTGCATATCTTACAGAAAACGGTCCATCAACCAGATTGGTAAAACTTACAACGCAATGATGGAAGCCTAAAGTGAGCACTCCGCAAGACATGATCGAAAAATCAGGAGATCCATACCATGGACCATCCACTTTTTCTGCTCCAACCCAGCAGAGAGCTTCGCCCGAGCACGTAGCAGCACTCAGCATATATCGCCAGAATCTGAGCGTTGGTAACCATATTGATGTGGATCGGCCTGTGTTTCCTCAAAAAGGATTTCATTTCTGAAGTAGCATCATCCATTGTATCTCGCAAACTGCGTGAATTGCTCATCCACCTTCAATCTTTCCATATCTTCCTCTTGGAGGCACATTGCCACCGCAATCTCCCCGTCACGCCTTCGTGGCATGAAATATACAAAACCTTCGAGCAATGCAAATCGCGGCCGTCGCACTGCCTCTGGCAAGCCTAGTCCCAGATTGAAGTCCAAGCCATAGCAATCAGTCCTGGCCCACGAGCTGAGCGCTACATCCACCGATAAATCGAGCAAAGCAGTTGGAGAGACCTTCGATTTGTTGGCCTGACTCTGCAGGTGTGTCACCAAGGCGCGCGTATGGAAAGGAAGATTTGTGGTCTCGGGATTTAAAGCAACGCGAAGCGCGGATGCTATTTCACCTAGCGACAATGTGACGAGCTTTTGTAGTTGGTACGCTGTATATGTCATATTCTGCACGATGCCTGGATATGACGGCGGTATGTTCAAAAAGCCGCGCACATCAACAGCACGGGCAAATGTCACTTTTGTGGTGGGTAGCAAGCGGGCGAGGCGTACACGCATAATGCTCTGCCAGACAAACGCGCTCAGAGTATCATCAGTAGAGACGTACGCAGCATCGGATGAGATGGTCTTGAGAGCAATTGATTTCAGAGCTGCGAGCGATGCAGAAGATACAACAAAACTTGCCCAAACACACCGTGGCGGTGGTGCCGTAGGACTCCGGATGCCTTTGGTAGTGCCATTGATGGATGGAACTGGCTTGACAAGATGTGTCGCAAGCTCGGGACCTGGCTTGTAGTCCTTAATCAAAGGAATAAGGCTTTGTCGCTCGAGATTGCCAGAAGAGAGCTCATCGCTTGTGAACGGTTCATCATGACAAGCCTTTGACAAGAGATACATAACCTGCCCCTGCCCTGTGATGTCCATTGTTTGATGCTGGCCCAGAAATGTGAGCACCAAACCTCCGACGATTAAATTTGCCTGTAGAAGGAACACTGGCGACGATTCCCCCGCACGCTCAGCTTCAGGAAAGGTACCCCGAGGTGCAAAGATGGTTTCGTCCAACATACCCATTGGGAAGTCAGCCTGCTTGAGACTCTCCCTCGTCGGAGCTGAAGGGCCGTTCCTGAGGTCCTTGATCACAAATTTTGGAATGGTTTTTGATGTCTTGATCTTGAAGACGCCAGTGACTCCATTACTTAAGCTTTCACCAACAACCTCTCCCCCTACCCATGGGAAGCTAGCCGTCAAGCGTTCAAGGCCGTGAGTCAAGATACTGAAAAGTCTAGACTCTGTGAAATCGTCGGGTATTGGAAAGCAGAGACATATCTGAGTATGTATACTGAGTCTTGGTTGCTGCCCAAAAATGTCTAGACAGACATCTGTGTTTTCTGTATTGGCTGGACCCAGCATATCTGGTGGTTATGCAGCAGTGATGATAAGATGGAAGTTGGCTGAGAGAATGACATTGAGCTTTTGGTCAGAGCTTGCACGAGAACCGGCAGCCCAATGGATTTGTATGCCTTAATTCTTAGAGACCATCAAAAGGAATTCGCAGCGAATCTGGCGTTATGCCGAAGATGCGGTCACTTAGACCTGAACCTTGGCTCAGAACTCTCGCGCGGTAGAGTAATTTGTTTTACTTGGAGACAGCCGTGTCGAGGCCGGACTTCCGGGTCCGCATGCATGTGCATGAATATTGAAAGTTTCTCAAAAAAGAAGCTAGAGGGAATTGCGGTGATAAAATTGCGCTATTAGAATGAAACTTGCTCACATGCAGATCGACGCCACACGGGACTGCAGGGGCAAATAAGCTGCGAGGCAGGATCTACAGCTGATCAGATACAATTTTCACTACGCGCTCAAGACTATTCAGCGTACCACACAGAGCTTCTTTTGATGAGTGGGTTATCGCGAGTAAGTGCGCTATTTAGTCTACCGATTTGTGTGCAAAGACTAGAGCGGAGCTCGACTGTGGCAGTCTTCAAAGTGCTGCCATATCTCGAAGCTTATGTTATCCAATTGAAATCAAATTCAACTGTCAGAGAATCTTCCCATTCCGATACTATGAGCTCAGTTACCGCAGCCTGAGGTTGATCATAACTGGGACATTGGTTTATTTCGAAAGTGGTCGATCTCTGGAGCAAAGCATCTGATTGAACTCAAATCGTCTGTTTCGCCTACATACAGCCGCGGCTATCACTGCATTAGCACAGATACAGAGCGATGAAAATGCAGCATAGAGTGTCTCTTGTTGGCGCCGGGCCAGCCGGATTTGCCCTCGCGATTGATCTGGAGAAGCGCGGTACAAATGTGCTAGTCTATTCACATCCGAGCCACCTACGGCATGTCAACGACGTCCAAGACAAAGGTCTACTGACAGTTCGCGGCAAATTGGAGGGATCTACAGTGCTGCGAATCACTTCTAATATGAGGGATGTGATCGGATTCTCAAACCTCATCATCCTTACAGTCCCATCTACCGGACAGGAGACGGTGCTGCAAGAGTTGAAAAAATTCTCTCTGCATCAACATACGATCGTGGCAGTACCGGGAAATTTATTCGGGCTTGTTGCAGAAATGGAGGTTGGATGTATCGTCGAAACCAATCTATCACCATATTCGTGTAGGATGGATGAAGAGCGACTGGTCGTTTTGGGCAAGAAGCATCTTGTCTTCATCGCGGCACTCCAGAAGGATCCAGGCCTAGAGATCCAGGAAACTATGAAGCGCATATTCCCTTTAGAGCTTAAATGGTGTAGCAATGTCGTCGAAGTCTGCTTATTGAATGTCAATGGGGTCTTCCATCCGTTAATGATGTTAATGAACGCTGGCCGCATTGAAAATACAGACGGAAACTTTCTTCTTTATCGAGACGGCCTGACTCGCTCCGTCGCTAACGCTATGCTTGCTGTCGACCGCGTGCGTATGGAAGTAGGCGAAGCATTCGGATTCCGTATGAAGAGTGCCGTAGAGATATCGAATGAGTGCTATGATCAGAGTTTCACCGACCTTATTGACTTGGCTCAAAACTCGGGACCGCATAACAAATTGAAAGCCCCGTCAGATCTTGAAAACCGGAACATCTCGGAGGATGTTTCTGACCTACTGATATCTTGGCACAGTCTGGCTGAAAAGCTTGGAATAGACGCTTCCCCTATCAGAGCCATCGTCGTGCTCGTCGAAATGGCTACTGGTGTCAACTATTTCAAAATTGGGAGAGATCTTTATAAGCTCCATCTGCAGGACGTCTCCCGAAACGAGCTCATTCAAAGATTCGGTCCCTCAACGAGGCAGAACGGTCACTAGTCTGATGTGATCCAGCAACTGAGGTAGTGCTATCCACACGATGTGGGTGCCCAATTATGTGCCAGAAAAGGAGCTCCTTGTCTTTCAGATTCTTTGCAAGATATTGCCACTGGAGCGGCGTTCAGGAGCCCAGCGATTTTCCAATTCGTTGGTCATGGTCTTGGGGAGATGAAGTGTACTCGATCTATCAGAATTTAACCTGGGCAAATTGTGATTTACGGACCTTTGCACCGTGTATACGTAAAATCAAAGGCAAAGGAGCAAATGAAAGCGCAACAAAAGCCAACAAGGAATTTCCCCAGCCCCACCCTAGCGCACTGTATAGTTCAAGGCCACTAAGAGGTAGAAACGCCCCACCAACACCCCTAAGAACAGCATTAGCACCGATAACGCTAGCAGAGTATACCTCAAATGCATCAATTAGATAGGTCTGGATAGCTGTAAAGATCAAGATGTATCCGAATCCCGTAAGAGCTGTCCCAATCTGAGGAACAATCCAGTGAATGTGCTCTTCCACACCCCACCCATAGAGAAATATACCGATTGGAAAGGTTAGGGCTCCAGGTATCGTGATTAGAAAATGAAGACGATCCTCGGGCGTGATAGTCACTCCAAAACTTGCGCGCTTTTTGAGACTTCTGTCACTGAAATATCCAAGGTAGATAAGTCCTGATAAGGTACCGATGCCACAAGCAATAAAAACGAGGCCAGAGGCAGATGTCGAAAATCCGTAAACTTCTTTGAAAACTATCGGAAAGGTCGCAAAGAAGAGGTAGATGATACCATAAAGAATGGCGATATAAACGCACATAAAGGTGACAATCGGACAGAAGAATAGCATTTTGAGAGGTCGCACGATACTTCGTATGAAGAGGTTCTTGGTACTGACACCAGAAGCGAGCCTGGATCGATAATTGGGATTTCCGGTTTCTCTCCTGAGTCGATCGGCCTTTTTTTCCATCAGCACCGGAGCGTATGTTTCTCTCAGAACACCGAAAGCAATGATTGTGACAATTGCAATCTGACCGGCTTAGCATATACCATCATGCTCTTAGAGAAGCATCCTAATTGGAACTCACTGCGATCGAGATGGACCAGAACAGCCATCTCCAGCCAAGACCCGCCGTCACATAACCGCCAATGATGGGACCGACCATTGGACCAACGACAGTACCTACAGCCCAAATTGACACAGCCCTACCTCTCTTCTCTCGTGGCATAATATCTGCAATGGTTCCCGAGCCTATCGTTATCGTCGCTACACCTGCGAAACCCGATAGAAATCGAAAACCTAGGAGCATTGCTTCATTTCGTGAAACGGCACACAGAATATTGGAGCTCACGAAAAGTACGTTCGTCACGTTGTAGATGATGACACGACCGTATAACTCGCTCAATGGAGCAAGCAGCAAAGGTCCACAGGCGAAGCCCAATACGAAGATAGATACAACAAATGTCGCAAACGTCCTTGAGCTGGTGTGAAAATCGTCCATTATCAGCGGAACAGCTGGTGCAAGCATTGATGAAACAAGCGACCTGATGAGGTTAGGTGCTGTAGATATGAATCGTATTGTGAGTTGGATGACTCTCTCGCTTACACCAGAAAACTGATCATGGAGACACTCAAAATATTGGCCCATTTTTTCCTCGCTGACCAAGTCATAGGATTTTCGGGATCCTCATCCTCTGGCGCATTCCACCAGACTATGATCGCGGGGTGTAGCTCAGGCTGCGTAGCTCGGCTGTCCATCTGTTCGGAGCTCAACAATGATTCGGGACTTGCAGCGTTTCTTTCCCCTTTCTCATCAGGGAAATCCTTGGTCCTAACGTTTATTTGCCTTGGCTGATCTATTGTTACGGGTAGATGAGTAGCAGTGTACGTCGGCTCTGATAGAGATTGTTCTTTACCGGGCGAGAGAGACATGTTGTAATTGTAAATTTGTATTCGGAAGTCAAGAACAATGGATTCAGTGGCTAAGAAGAGCAAACGCGAGCTGGTGGGCCAAAATTGCTCATGCCACCGGGGGTCCGACGGATCTGAGCCAGCATATTGGGTCTAGAGGGGGAAAGAAAGAAGCAGGGGACAGGAAGGCAATGACAGCGATGTCTGGTTGAAGCCAGCGAGGGCCAAAGCCGCAGTAGAAGACAGCGGCGCGGTGGAACGGCGTAGCGAGATGACGCACTTTTCCTGCTTCCGAGCCGCGCTTTCGCGTGCGCATCCATCCTACGATAGTATCGTCATATCCTGAAGGTTTCACATTTTCTACTCCATTGTGTATCTAGATGAATGAAAGATAGGTAGTTGACAACGATAGTGCAAAATCTCAGATCCCCGCACATTGCTCTCCAAGGCTGCTTTACTCTAAGATGTTCAACCGATTTCGGAAGATAAATTGAATCGCTCAGACTTTGATAGCCACAGTAACCAGCAGATCCATCTCCATATGAATTCCCTCCTCTGTCATAAGCTCGCTCCACTCCTTCTTCATTTCCTCCCTTGCTGATGGCCGTAGATCCAGAGGTATACTACCATACGTCTTCCCCGATGAACTTGTATCTAACCAATCGATCATTGCATCAGCATCCTTGGACCATTTCACGATTTTGTTGATGACGAATTTCCTTCCGGAAAACCCGGCATTTTCGAGGAGGAGTTCGAGCTCGTGTTGTTTAAGAAACTTCGGCGGGCTGTCCTCTGGGTAATTCCGATAAGGCTCCCTCGATAGTACCTCTTCTTTGATCTTTTCTTGTGCCGTAAGATAGTCCCCAGACCCGCCTGATATACCGAGGCGTCCTCCTGAATTCAGTACACGAGCAACTTCCTTGAGTGCCGCGAGCTGGTCCTGCACCCAGTGGAACGTCGAGTTCACATAGACAATGTCGAAGCTCGCTGCGGGAAAACGTGATAAGTCTTCAGCTTTGCCTTCGTAAAACGACAAGTTCGGCTTCTTTCTCTCGAGTGCAATGGCAAGCCGCTCCTTGCTTGGATCAACGCCGACGACATCTCCTTGCTCTCCGACGACGTCCGCTATGTGATTGGTGAGGTTGCCGGTTCCACAGCCGACATCGAGGACTCTCGTGCCTGGCATAATATTAAGTCTTTGGAGGAGAAACAGTCCCGCATCGTACTGAGTGTTGTTAACCAAGACATAGCCTCTCGCCAATTCCTTGGTGTCTCCCATCGCTGCATCAATAAATTACGCGGACGAAATAAAATCACAACTTGGCTAGTGTATCGAAAAAGCTTACTAGAGCCATACGTACAAGTTCATATTTGTATAGCAAATGTGCGATTCGTGAGCAAAGCTTGCAAGATCTCGTTCACAAGAATGCAGCATAGAGGTATCCAGCAATGCTTTGGCGAGTCGGGGTATCGGCCTCAAGCTAGATCTCACTTGGCTTAGTGTGGTGTTAGTGGCGCTCATCAGCGTCCGTCATGCATAAGATCGCAAGACCCCCTAAAGAGCCAGTATGAGGGATTTTGAGCTTGTTTTGTTCTCTGCATGGCGAATATACGATCCAAAAGTAAAAAAGGGCAACATACCACCCTTGCACTAAATGCACCTTGTGGGGTACGCCCACAGGACCGTCCGTTAACTGCATCTGACCCCTTTTTTTTCCCAGGGAATTGATGAAGTCAGATCGATGACAAATGCGCTCGCGGAGTCTGCTGCATGAAGGCCGAGTGAGCGGGTGGGGTTTTACAAGACCTTTGCAGTAGAGTATTGACTATTGTAGCGGACCAGCTCCCGATGTGACTCTCCACATAATTGCATATAAGCTTTGACTCAGCACAGGCACGCACAGCGCAGGCACGCAGGTATCAGTAGCAGTGTCATTTTTCCCATTCCAGATCTGTATCATAGTGGCAGTAACGAGCTGAGGGCATTTAAGAACATTTCCACAAATGCTGAGTAACGTAGTATCCACCGCTTCGGTAATCGCTGCGGTTGCAGCTCTCGTGGGTCGTTGATCCAGACTTGAGAAGCTTTGCTCACCACTACTAGTTCGTCATTGGCCACCTTCTTCGAGCTCTTCAAAGTTGGTTCTTCCATCCCCTACGTTCGGTCCCGGGTCCCTGGATCAATAGCATATCGGAGCTGCCTGCTGCTTTAGCACTCGTGAGAGGAGAACAGCACATCTATTACCGGTCGCTGCATGAGAAATATGGCTCCGTGGTACGAGTCTCTCCAAACGAGCTGAGTTTCATTAGCGTAGATGCTAGAGAAGAAATCTATGGTCATCGAGTAGGTTGCAAGTGAATGCCAAAAGCACCAGTCCTAACCCAGCATGCAGAAAGGTGGCCCATTTATGGAGAAAAGTCCTATATTCCTTGGAGCTGTTGGAAATGTAGACGGTCAAACGGGCGTAAGCCTAGCTGTGAACAAGGAGCACACTCGCCAGCGCAGAGCTTTAGGTTACTTGTTTTCCAACAGCGCTCTACTCCACCTGGAAAGTATACTTCAAGTCCATATCCAAAAGTTGGTCGCCATACTCGAGACCATGTGTGCCAATGAACAAGCCGTGGATTTTTCGGATTGGTGTAAGCCTCCAACTCGGCTGTGCCCTTTTGTTTTTGCCGAGCTAACAGCATAGATAGACACGTATCTTGCGTTCGATATGATGGGCGATTTATGCTTTGCAGAGCCTTTCGGGTGTTTAGACCATGCATCGGCTACAGAGTGGTCGACTTCTGTTATCAATGTCTTCATAGCAGCTACGTGGACGCAGGCCATACGCCGACTGTCCGGGGTCGGCACATGGCTTGAGTCTTTGATAACACGGCTTCTTGTTCCTGCAAAAGCCGCTGCTTGGAGGAAGATCCATTTGAGCAACTCGCGCGAAAAGACAATTGCCCGCCTTGCAGACCCAAATCGAGACCACAAGGACTTTATGTACCAGATTCTTGAGAATGAGTCCAGAAAATCTCTCTCCCAAACTGAGATTATCCTAAACATGGGATTGTTTATTAGCGCTGGAACTGATACAACGGCTACTGCTCTCACTGGCTGGACCTACTTTATGTGTACACACCCATATGTGTATAGGCGATTGGTAAGCGAGATTAGAGAGGCTTTTCTGACGGCCGACGACATCAAGTGGGAGAAAGTGAAAGAACTTCAATATTTCGACGCGACTATAAACGAGGCACTACGTCTCTTTCCACCCTCACCAGCGAGTCAACAACGGCTAGTTCCTCTTGGTGGGGCTACAATTGCCGGCTACTACGTGCCTTCAGGTACAACAGTCGCCGTTCCACCTTGGGTAGCAACGCATTCACCTCTGAATTTCCACGAGCCGGATCTATATAGACCAGAGCGATGGTTAGGAAAAGATGTCAAGTTTCGAGGTGATCACCTCAACGCTTCATTGCCATTCGGAACAGGACCTAGGGTATGCATTGGGAAGAATCTCGCCTACCTAGAGATGAGACTCATTGCTGCTCACCTGGTTTGGAACTTCGATATCGAACTTGCCAAGGGCAAATACGAAGCGAAGAATCAGATGTGGGGCTTAGACGGTCAAATGAATCCCATGAAGATATTTCATTCGATGACCAAACCACCATTATGGGTACAGCTGAAGCCAGTTCATCGATCTTAATACCCAGATGACAGAAGCCGCTAGAGGGAACAGATACTGTCTTGACACTGCGCGAGCTCCAATTTCTATGCACATGAAGTGAGATCACCTAAGAGGCGTATCAATACAGCTGCTCTGATTCTTTTGAGATTGAATCCAGGGACTGTGATGAAACCGGAGACTCGTTATCCTCACTGTTTCTAATATTGGCACGTTGGGACTTTCGTCAAGCATCGTACCTTCATTAACACTTCTCTGGAGTCTTTCACCACGAATGTTGAGGATAAAACAACTGATCCTAAATTATTTCTTGTTTCCCTGACCGGCTTTGGAACACATCACCGGCCTTGAATCCTGTCATTATGGGTTAAGAGATCTATGATAGCATCGGTTATAGTCGGTGTGGATGAGCTCATAGAGACGTCGACGTATATGGGAAGGTCTAATAGTTTGCCTTTGCCGAGCTAGATGGGAAGCAAAATGCTCAGATTAAATCGAAGTTTCCTTTCATTTGGGAGTACAGGCCCTGTATTTAGCATCAAGGGCGTCCACGATTTTCTTTCTGCGCGACTATTCTGTGATATTCGAAACGAAAAAGAATGTTTCAGTTCGTTCCAAGTGGCCCTCGAAGCTCTTTCCAGTATAGCACGTTTCGTCCGCAGCTGTCTGACGAAAAAGCCCTGGCTGAGCAAAGTCAACTCAACGAGGCTATTGAGTAGTGCGTAGCCAGCTGTGTAGACCAACGCCAACAGTTTGAGTAACTTGACAGTCTCATGAAAAAGGGTCTTAAGATCGTAAGTTCTTCCATGTTGCAGAGTTTTGATGAGCCTGAGCTCGCAGGGAAAGGCCGCAATAGATAGGCTCTCAGGAAAGCGGTTCGAGCTAAAATGGATACCGAATATGACGTCTAAGACACAAGCCAAAAGCTACCCATTGGGGTTCAAACAAGAAAAACTTGGACCTGGCGAACACGAGCTGTGTAAAGTCGCCGTAGACACAAGCACCAAAGCGACGGAGCTTTCGCAGGGGCCTGCTTCGAACTCGTATCAGCGCAACTTGCTTTTTCATCAGTATGATCCGGACGAGAATCCATTCGAACCTTTCTCTCCAGAGAAAAAATCACGGTACGGAAGTCGGTCCAAATACACTTTTAACTCGGTCGCCGCCAGGTTGCAGGAGCGCTGGGTGAATGATCAGCACACAAAAAATACGAATGAGCACCAAATAGATCATCACATTAAACAATGGACGAGCGTGCACTCGTTACCCTCTTTGGAGAGGCCCGTGGCTTTCCAAAGTGTCGAAGCCGGCAGGCGCCCAAACACCGCAGCACCATCCACGACCTACCAGAACCATGGATCCACCTCTCTGCAGCAACGTAATCTTCGACAACAAAGTCCTACCTTTAGGACTGGCACAGCGTCAACAGTCCAGAGCGCAGGGAAGACACCAAGAAACGGCATAGGAGACCCACTACAAACTCAGACGGGATGCTGGTCCGTACCGATGGTAATTTGGATCTGCGGGCGCAGACCGTGGCCATCAATCTTTGTAAGATGCGGAGCGAAGAGTGATGTCGGAGGAGTCTTCGCGTCTATTGAACTCGGAGGTTGCCAATGGCGCATCAATGTTGTGGTCAGAAGGATCGATAGATGAAGGCTCAGAAGCTCGGTCCTGTCGTACGGTATCGCCAACCTTTAATGGCGATGAGGATGTTCCTGAGGAGGGTGGTCCATTCGTTGAAGGCGAAAGTAAAGTAGAGGCAGCCAGAGCTGGTTAGTACCATGTTGTGTATGGAACCTCTGCTGCAACCTTGCAATGCTAAATTTGTCGTATCATAGACATCTTCAGCTGATCTTTGTCCTTTCGATCTCAGTGACGACAAAAAATGCGAGATGAAGGACGCGAGCTAGACAAAAACTCATACAGTGTTACGGCTGGTAACTTGAGGAAATGCTGTGGAATTACAAGTGGTAAAGGATGAAGATGCAAGGCGACTAGCATTTTGTAGCAAAGTCGCCCCAAGATAGCCGGTTCAATAGGGTGCATAGTCTGACTTTCCCTATTGAAGGGAAACAACAAGTCTTGAAGCAGTTTGAGTATCTTTACAGAAGATGCTTTGCTGGCGACGACTGGGGGTTTGAAGCACCACGAACATGAACTGAGTTTATCATGTTAAATCAACTTTCACTTTAACATTGACCGCTCGTTATTGGATAGTTCTTATGCTAGTGTTAGTTGTTCGCAAAAAGATCGAGACCCGGCAGCGGACAAGTCGATCGTAAGTTGAAGGAATCGGTTCCGAGTACTCCGTAAGCTAGGTATTCATCTACACCGTTGACTGTCTGACAAACACTTGTACCTCGCAGGCTGCATGAACTCCTCGAAATATCGTTTTGTTGAAGTACAGATAACGGAAAGTACGTGTACTTATGACTCGGTTGTCAAGCGTACTCTCGCATTAGTATGTGTGGAAGTTTGGTGGCTTACACAATCAGTCGTCTAGTTCTTATTTCGGCAACGCGTCTGAACGCGACGGAAGAGCGTGTCTTTTCACGTAGGCTGATGATGATTTGCCCAAAGCAGAATCTTGAACAGAGTACGCCATCGGACGAACATCGAACGAACTGCCTGACAAATCTTTTGTCCTTCTCTCCCTCACGGATGACAGGACAACTTGTTCTGGAACAGCTTCAATCGCCCACAACAAGAGCACGATTTGCTTCGCCGCACTAAATCTTGCCGTCCCAGACGATCCACATTGCGCGCCCATGTGTTACTTTCAAGATCGTTTTCAACTGTCCTGTCCACTGTTGCAAAGTCATCGTGGCGGCGAGCCGAGTGTTGGCCGACGTCAACAACATCCCGCAGAATGAAACGAAGCTGACATATAGATATCAACGTCTCCGCCGTCTCCGCCGTCTTCATACAAGCTGGCGCTAGATGATGCGACGGGAGAAAGTGCCACAGTGGGGTATCGTCTTCGGGATTTCCCTAGCTCTAGGTAAGGTACGGCTAGCGTTTCGAGTCACTCAGGGAGCCAGGCCAAAACAACAGCGATCATCTTCCTGTGTCCAATCCAATCCGCCAACCACCAACCAAACTCTTGGCTCATTCTATCAGCGACATGCTACCAATCTGTTAGCGTAGAGAGCGAACTCTATGAGAGCTGAATCGCCTAAGCTGCAAGGGTCAGGATGATTGTCAAGCAAACCCCGCGAGAGCTTGCCTTACTGCGCCGCACACGGAGAGCGGAGATGGCCAGTCTCTTCATCCAGGAGCGGATTATTAGAATCTCAGGCGCGGTATCGTGGAACTTCTTGTATTCCGACGCGAAAGCATCCTGGAATCGCCTTTTATCGAAGATCAATACAAACACCATATGAATCATGCCTTTACCTCTGTTGGGCGCCTCCTACGCCACCAGCGTTTTCATCATACTACCCATCTCTTTTGTCATTTACTACGTTGGCTGGATCATCTACTGTCGTACTCTTCATCCGCTTGCCTCGATTCCTGGACCGCTTTGGCCTTCTGTTTCGCGAACATGGCTAATGTACCACATGTACACCGGGAAACTAGAAGTTGCTCAACGTAATCTCCATGCAGAATACGGCCCGGTCGTCCGCGTCGCTCACAATGAAGTCTCATTGAGCGAAGCATCTGCAATACCAAAAATATACAGGACTCAGAAGCCGTTGACGAAGACCGATTTCTACCCAACATATCGACCGATCGGCATCAGTGACAGGCCGGACATGTTCACTGTTACGGACGAGGTCGAGCACGCCAATCATCGGAGAATTGTCAATCCGGTGTACACCATGACCAGCATCTTGAAGAATGAAAGCGCCATGGACGAGTGTCTGACCTGGCTTGTCAAGCGGTTAGGCGAATTTGCCGATAAGCAGGAAGTCATGGACCTTGGTCGTTGGCTTGAGATGTACCTTGTCATTATCTGCCCATCTGGGTGAGAGAACTGCAAATTTATTCTAATGTGACTCCAGGTACGCGTATGACATTGTCGGTGTTGTCTTCTTCGGCAGATCCTTCGAATTCTTGGAGAAGGGGTTCGACCATCTAAACTACATTGACGCTGTCTGGACAAGTCTGCCGCTCCTCACTTTCGCGGCGGTTGCGCCCACGTACATGCGTCTCTTCATCATGGGCGCAGCCGTACTGAATCCGAGCACTCTCAAAGCTGTAAAGGCCGCCGGCGGCATCACGACCGCTGCTCTTGAACATACGGCTCGGAGAAGGAACGATAGCGAGCAGGAGAATATACAACGCAATGATCTCTTGTCTCAACTGTTCAGAATCGAGCGTCAAAGAGGTGCGAAGAGAGACTTCACCCATAGAGAAATTGCTCTAGAATCTTGGGGTGGCATGTAAGTCGCGGATGAGGACTCGATGCTCGGATCCATAATCTGATCAAGAACTCTAGCATTGCCGGTGCAGATAGCTCGTCGATAGGAATGCGTTCGGTCCTTTACAATCTGATAAAGCATCCAGGTCATCTGGCCAAAGTCTTGGAGGAAATTGATGCGGCTGCTGCTGCTGGCCTTTTGAGTTCTCCTGTCAGGCAGTCCGAAGCAATGAGTCTTAAGTACACCTGTGCATCCATCAAAGAGGCCATGAGGGTATTTCCGCCTTGGCAAATCCACATGCCCAGGCATGCCCCACCTGAGGGCCTTCAGCTGTCGGGTAAATATATCCCGCAGGGCTATAGAGTTGGTATAAGTCCCGCTATCGTCCACTTTGACAAGGAAGTCTTTGGTCCCGATGCCGACGACTTCAGGCCTGAAAGATGGCTCGAGAGTCAGGAGAGATCCTTTGCCATGGACAAGGCGATTCTCGGATTTGGCGCGGGCAGTCGAACTTGTATTGGGAAGAATGTAGGCGCGCACCCACCTGGATTGCACTACCGTGAACAGGTGACTAATTGTGTACAGTTGGCTCTCGCCGAAATCCACAAGACCGTGTCCGAGGTTCTGCGCCATTACACATTCGAGATGTCTCATGACCGGCCGTGGAAGACGCGCAATTCGGCTTTCATAATGCAGTACGACATCACCGTACACGTTAAGCGAAGATCCCGCAAGTGAGAATTGGTTTGTGATTTTGAACAAACCAGTGAGAGCTTCACAGGAGTTGAATCAAGCATTGAGTGGCATCATGAGTATGCGTTGCTGCAGCATTGTATATCTCTTGCGCATTGGCATAAGAGCAAGATTGCTGGATAAGCCTCAGCTTTGGTACTGCTGGCTCAGCGGAGACTCAGTTGGCATGAAGGTGGTTGTTTCTCCGATCGGTCGAGAAAGAGGAAGATCTGTCAAGAGGACTGTACGTGACCCCAATAATATGGAAGCCGCATTTCACTATGGTGGTCCAAGCATTGAACACTGGTACTCTGTTGCCGATTTTAGACTTACGATCCTTTGTGGTTCGACGTTCTCCAGCCTGGACCCAATACAAAGTCTTCGAGCACATTCATTCTGCAAAGAAATTACTTCAATATACAGAAGTTGGATCCTTACTGTAAAGAGTAAATAATAAACTATTCATGAGCGGTACAACTAATGACTAGCGCGCTAGGTTGCCGCAGCTGAGAAACTACGCCGCACGCCTTAAAATTAACACAGCCTCCCACCTTTCTTAGTTACAAATCATACAACCGCCGACCGAGACTTCTCCGCTTTGAACTACCTCTACCATAGTGTCAAATCAAACTTGATTCTGTCATGATTATATAGCCATTACGGAATGGCGCTGAAGTTTAAGCACAACCCAATGAACATACTAAGACTGAACAAGGGCTTGGGTGCCATTGCTAACGACTCATTGACCATACTTAAGTCTTCAGGACGATCCTGTTGCCGAGATGTTGATGAGCGTTTCACTCCGCATAGATCCCATATCTTTCTACTCTAGATCTTTGAGTGCTCGAGAGCTCAAAGTGAGGGTATCGACATTATCACCATTATGGAAATACTCATTGTCATTGCTCTAGTGCTTTTCAGCTATTTTCAACTATCAGTCGCCGCTCCGGTCGACCAAGACCCAACTCTTGATACTGGGGCAAATCTAACCTTCGCACTTCCCGCTCATGTCGTACACGAATTCCCAGAAGACACGTGGATAGAGAATCTTGCTGTACGGAGCAATGGACAAATCCTTGCAACCGAAGACTCCAAGCCGCGAATCTACCAAGTAGATCCGTTTTCCAAACGCAATCCAATCATCATTCATGAGTTCAATGAGACGGCTTCGGTCCTCGGAATCGCAGAAGGAGCGCCAGATGTGTTTTTCGTATGCACGGCGAACTATTCATCAAAACTGCTGCAAGGATACGGCGAAGCATACATATTCCAAGTGGATATGCGAGGTTTCTCTGAAGAGATACCAGGGTCGGCCAAGGTTTCGAAAGTAGCGACTATTCCTGGAGCAGGAGCACTTGACGGCTTGGTATATCTGGGCGACGACTCCAGTTTGTTACTCGTCAGCGATTTTCTAGTGGGTATCATATGGAGTGTCGATACCACTACCGGAGAAGTCAAGATACCTATCAACAATACCTACACGCAATCGACCGGATTCGGCGCAAACGGCCTCAGACTCCATGGACAAGAGCTTTACTTCACGAACTCGCAGCATGAAAGTCTTGTCAGAGTGCCTATTAATTCTCAGGGCGAAGCAATCGGAGATTTCACCGTCTTAGCAGAAGGAGGATTCACACCTGATGACCTTGCTGTCGATTCTCAAGGCGACGCTTACGTCACAAGTTTTACCATTGGCAAGAATGGTCTCGTCTTCATCCCACGGGATGGGGGGCAGGCGATGTACATTGCTGGCATGGCTGGCCCGACCTCGTGCGCCTTTGGTAGAACGGCCATCGACCGTGACACCCTCTACGTTAGCACGAGTGGGGGAGACTATCAGTACTCGACCGGGAACAAAGTCACTGTATCAGGGAAGATACTCCGAGTTGAAGTAGCGCGGCACAAGAAATGAATGAACTAGCTGATAGGCCAGATTACTTCCAAAGCTTTACCACTTGCCATAGTAGTCCGTCTCTCTGTAGACCAGATAGTAATGTATTACAGAACATTAGGAGAGTTGTGGAAGCAATGACATGATCTCATAGTGTATCCTGACAAAAATCTTACCAAGACTGCGCAGCACGGTGCCAACGTCAGTCTACAAACTCAAGAAAACTTTGAGCATAGCAGGGTAATTTGGTGTCCCAAGACCAGTGACTGGATCCCAACCTGAGACCGCTGAAAAGCCTTGAGTATTACATCCTGGGTTTGTGCCATTGGTAATGTCATGGAATCTAAATCGCCAGTGTTAGCGAAGTGCAACGCAGTTAACGGATGAATACGTATTGAGGCCTTACATTTCTGGGTGTGCATAAAGCGTCGGGTTAACGAATCCGATGGTGGACTTTCCCACGGCAATACGCTCTTCATTGATCCTGTTCAGAATCGAAGCAAATACAGGGGCAGCAGCGGAAGTTCCGCCAATTAGAGTCGGCGCTCCATTGTTGAAAATCACAATGTTATCGCCGACTGCGGAGGCGTCCGGGTAGCCACGTCCGGCTCGGTTATAAATGCCAGTGCCGTACTGGGCTGCGGTTGGGTTGTTTGTGCCGGTGACGCTGTAGGACGGATAGCCAGGGTTGTGGTTGGCAAAATAGTTCTGGATAGTTGCGTTCTGGTACGAGGGTGTCGCGTAGATGTTGCTGAAGCCGCCACCACTAGGGAACCTCGTGACCGCGCTTTCCTGGTCTTTGGAGACGTTGCCATAGAGGACTGTGGCACCGAGTGCTGTAACGTACGGGCATGAAGCAGGAAAATCAGGATTGAAGACCTGCCCCGTGCCAAGGCAGCCGTCTGCATTGCCGTCGTCTGTGCCCCGAGCGGCAACTCCTGAATCGCCGGAAGCTAGGATGATTGAAGTGCCCTGCATTCCCAGCTTCATCATTTCGGCACATTGTCTTTGCTGGTAGTTGGTTGGTAGGTCATCTTCTTGTTCGCCATAAGAGATCGAGATGACATTGGTCGGCTTATAAACACCGCACTGACGCTGACCTTCGTAGCCTAACGGATTGGGATCTGGATATTTGGGGTCGATTGACGCATCTCCCGTCTCTCCAAAAGCGGAGAAATTGCAATAAGAACCATCGATCGCGTCAAAAAATGTGTTGAGGAACCCTCCACCACCTTCGACACCCGTTGCATAGAATATGTCGTCAGTTTGGAATAGAATCTCACCCTGAGGATAGATGATAGGATATGAGATTTGAAGGTCCAAATCCGATTCGCCACCAGCATACAAGCCTGGAGCAAAACCGCCGTCGATGCCCTCTAATTTGGGTTCTGTCGTAACGGGAATATTGGGCGTAAAAACAGCGAAAAATTCGATGAGGTCCTCCGCTGCGTAGAAATCACCCTCCTCGAAGATACCGAGTTGATTGCCTGGAGCAGCCTTAGTTGCCTTCGTAATGTTGTACATTGTCGCGATGCAGGCTGGAGTGATGTAAGAGTCGCAATTGGCCAATTGAGCGTTTGCAATAGCCTGTCCCGTCGCGTTGCTCAAAACCTGTTTGATGCTTGGTCCTGTGAAGTTTGAGTGTCCATTGGTTCGGAAACCTCTCTTCTCAATGTCGTAGCCATCTTGAGTGAGCGTGTTCGCGGAAGCTTTGCCACCCGCAATGAGCCTGAGGCCTGGAGTGATGTAGTCAACGTGCTTCTGGACATGCTCTGGGACATGGTACCCATCGCACGCGATATTGGTGCGACCAGTCGGTCCATGCTCGTAGATGTAATACTCGGTCCGCAGGAGGCTTTCGGCCTCTTCCACAGAGGCATCAAATTGTATCCATTGCTTGTTGGCAGACTGTGAGATTCTGTCTGGTCTGATTCCCGCCTTTTCCAGCCAGCTGCGTATCGTGGACACGGACTCTTTCGAAGGCTCGAAAAGGTCTACAATCTCTTCGGCCGTATACCATTTCCCGTACTTGTCTGACTGGGGATGGGCAACTTTCATGAGTAAAGCATCGCCTTGGTCAAGGTTAGACTGTGTCATCCCAATGCGCATGGGAAGCACTGCTTCTCGTTTGAGTGCTTCCCGCTTGGTCCAGTGCCTCGTCGGTACAGACCGCTTCTCATGGAGGACATGCGGAATATCGAGCACAGCAGCTTGCGCCAAGGTAGCTACGGCCATGGCCGCAGTTATGAGAGGAAGCTTCATGATGGATACTGGACACGGGAATGAGACTTAAGGAAAGGGAAATTGACGAACTACTAGTATCAGATGAGTGAATAGTCCGGTGAAAAGAGAATCGTTGCAAAAATAGAGACTCCGAACGTATTCTTAAGTAGACTGAGATCAAAAAGCATTTCAAATGGCTTGACAGATCCGAGAGGCTCAATAGACTTCCGCTATTGATGTTGTATCAAGGCCCACTAATGTTGTCAAATTCACCCCTCTAATGCGAGTCTTATCTCACCCTAACAAATCACAGAGAGTTTTTAGGCACCCTCATCGGGAAATTTCAGAAGGCTTGGCCTCCTCTCTTAGGTAGGTGGGGGTGGGATCTAAATCCGGGCGTCCGGAATGAGTACGATCGCCGGTTCAGTAGTTTTGATGACGACATTTCAACTCGAATCAGTATAACGGGGGCGCAGTAGCCTTGGATGGCTTCGACTGTTCACTTCCGGGCATACTTCAGCATGTGAGAATAATCGGGAGTTGGCCATCGATAGTATCCGCGAAGAAAGGAAGTGGATGGTGTAGCGAGAGTCGAATTGATAAGAGTGGGCGGCCTGCCTAAACGAGAGGTGGCAGGCTGGAGAAGATAACGACATATCTTGTTGAAACGATTTCCTAATCCTCTTTGCCTACCACGAGATTGCTTCTTCGTCTTTCAGCTTCCAGAGATCAGTGGATGGTTAGGAAGGCTTACCATCACCGAGGATCTCCACAAGCCTCGCCACAAGACTCGCTTGGCGCGGCGTTGTTTCTCACTGTTGATTTCTTTGAGTCAAGCCTGTTCTGGGCTTGCAGCGGCTGTAAGGGGTGGCCAGGGGAAGTGGGAGGTTGCCAGGACTCGTGGCCAATGCGCACCATGACTTACGGTATGGTAACTACCTTAGTGCGGCAACTGACCTTTTCGTTCATGAAGCCTCGGGGACATGTGGAGATCTGCGCGCAAGTCACTTGATCCCACAGCTACCTGACAGATGTGCAGATCAAAGCCGGTAATCTGGGACAAGTATGCTCGAAAATGATGATGGTCAAGGCAGAACACATGGGCGCATGTGAAAAGACTATTAATCAAGATTTGGTGCCTCCTTTCCAAGGATAGTCTAGCGTCGCTTATTCAAAGCGAAAAAGGAAACACGACACCACCTTCTCAAGCTCGCGCCAGCAGCTTTTCAACCCCCATAAGAGTCTGAAGGATAGACGAGAGATATGCAGGTTGCTTCTTGTCCCGTGTCGCGACTTAACCTTACCCGGCACTGTCAAAGAAAAAAATTCTACACTAATGCAATATGAAGATGTGTACTACACGAGACCGTATCCGTCATGAAGCAATTAGATTTTCAGAAGTATTTGAAGCCTCTGAGCCTGTATCATGGGTGTTTGACCAGAGGAACATCGAAATTGAACGATCTTGTTAAGACGAGTACCTGCGCTAAGTTCATAAGTATTATTTGTGCCTCCCGGTCTGGACCATCTAAAAGGAAAAAGGATCAAAGATATCAGCTACCACAACACTTCCAGTCCAGCTCCTTTCGGACTATTGAATCCACTACAAAGGACCGTCACCCGTGCTATATCCAACTGCTTGACAATTCCGAGGTACTTCTCCCGTCACGTTCCCCACCAAGCTCGAATCAAGTAGCTTCTTTGGCCCATCAACCAGACTCGTTGCCAAAAAGATCTTTGAATATGCATCCTGATAGCTACAAGTGACGAGATAGTAGACCCGAGCCGATGTGTCCACCGCCGTCAGGACCGACTTTGGTTGAGGCGCCGACGAAGCCTTCACCGGACTCGCCGCAGGCACGAGCGCCCTATCGCAGTGTTCAGTCTTGTCATATTCATGTATAAATTCAAGTCAGGTTTTCAGGCGCCAGAGGTACCTACACAGGCAACGAGGTCACGGGCATATTCTCCGGGTCGCTCAACCTCAGCCTCCCGACCCCCCACGCTGCTAGCGTATCTGCATATGTATGTAGCAGCCACCCCTTGGATGAAGCTACCATGAATGGCGCGTTCCCAGCAAACAGCGCACTGACTGTCAAGTTATCGGTGGGCTGGAAATTGGTCTCGCTGAAGGAGTATATGTTGCCATTCAGAGCGTGGTGCAGAACTGCTGTTCCCTGAATAGCCGTGATGGCCGCGAAGGTGGCATTTGGACAGGAGGCACTTGAGGCGGTGCTGCAAGTGACATAGTGGCTGACTGTGGTGTTATTGCTTATGGAGGGCGAGGGTGGGATGGTGGAGGTAGTTATGGTATCGGCAATAGGTTGACCGCTGGAGTCGCACCAAGTCCAGGGGTCGATGAGTGGAGAGCAGAGGGTAGTGCCAGAGGGTGGGGTTGGGCCAGTATCGTTGTAGCCGTCTGATCCATAAGTCAGTGAACAGCAATGCGGTGAGTGCGGTCAAATCAGTACATATTAACGTATTGGAGCTGTTATTGTACGCTTGGTTTGCAGCAGCTGTTATTTGGGTGACACTCTGTTTAGTACGTTAATACAATAGAAGCCAAATGTGCAACACAGCAACCTCGAAGAACAGACGAAGCACCCACATTCTGGAAACGGAGCAGGACTTCTTCATACAATGACATCGGAGCGGTTTGCCTCTTGCAATGTTGGCCTCGCGGGCAATGCACTCCATCATCGTCGTCGGATAGAGCTGGCATATCATCAGCGATGACAATGTTTGCTGTGCTCGCGTAGAGTCGGTCAAAATCCGGATAAGATGTGGCATCAATCGAGCCTATTTGCTCGTCTTGCAATATATCGAAATCGCAATCGCTATTTATCGGGCTGCTACCGCAAGCCTGTCCGTTGGAGAAGGTCGCTGTTTGGCCTCTTTTCCCCATTCCGTAAGGTGTAGAGTCTGTCGAAAGTTTGTGAACAGCGGACGTATGGTCAATTGGCGGTGGGAAAGGCTTGTGGAGATCGAGATTATTTAGAGTAAAAGATTTTGAAAGTCCCCAACAAATCGCAAACAAACAGAAAAGTACATGGATAATGTTCAAATCCATTGTTATCGATAAAAGTCCGTTCTCTCGAATGGGTAACTGGGTAATTTCGATGTCTCGGATCAAAGTCTGGACCGTGGCATTGGGATTGAGATCTCGGGAAGATCGGCCGATATATATACAATATTGCAGAAGAACATCCTGAGCCTAGGACATGACATTCCGATGATATCGATTGGAATGGCAGCGAAAAGATGTAGGTCTTGACGGATATGGCACTCCGATAGATCTCAATCCAGCCGAAGATGGAGACTGACGCGTACTGAATCGAGAGCATGAGGGTGTAGGAGACTGTTGAAGAGCTGAGAAAACTGTCCTACCTTCAGTATGCAAGGAGGTGCAATTATCTTCCCCAACGTCGGTATTGTAAGCCTCCGATGTAGCACCAGGGGCAGAATAATTGACTAGGACGATTGACTTCGAGTTTTACAGGCGAATGTCTATCCCGAAAGGATAACGTAGTAGATAGATGCGACTGAGTGACGGGTCAGCTTTCTATTTCCGAAGGCTCTCCTCTTGTCTGAGGTACTTCGAAGGCTTTCAGTCTAGACTCCTGGTGAGAAGCGTACAAGGCGTCTATCATCGGTGGAGGTAATCCATTGCTAATTTAATGATTCTGCTTTTGGCTCCGTGATTGAGATTTGTGATCCCCACCATTCAAAGCGATTCCAGCAAGTACAGCTATCAATGTCGTGCCTTTGAAGATAGTCTCATATTGCTCGGCTTTGATGGCCTTGCTGTACGGTTGGCGATGAACGCGCAAGAATGCAAAACCCGTTGCCGCAACATAGCAACCTGCGAGCAAGACAAACTTATATTTACTGAGCAGAGAAGCATTCAGGCCGGAGGACTGCGCTGCGCCAGACGCATATCCTCGCTGCCTGTCCTCCATGGGAAGTGATGATAAATTTTAGAAAAGAACAGAGGCGAAGGTGACGGTAGTGAAGGAAAACGCCACAAGATAGCGCCATGACGTAGCGGACTTTGTAACCCTTTTACATACCTTTGGCCCCAATTTTGACCTACAACAATTTCTTATTGGGGATCAGTCCAATAGGGAGAGAGGACTCAAGGAGCGGGGAATGTGCCTTCAGTTATTTACACAACATCAATACATTATTCTATCGTCAGCCACTGACTGATGGCATCAACGGCTGCCACATAGACCTAACCGGAAGGAGGGAGTGGCGTTAGGGAAATGAGGCTATCGTATCCATGAGACGATCCGTCCCAGCCGAAGCTTGGTCCACGCCTACCGTCTCAGAGGATTTTTGAAAATAAAAAAGAGTATGAAAACGGTTTGCGGGCGCTTCGGGAGAGCATAATCTTGCAATTAGGCATGTTGTAACGCAAGGTGGTGAGTGTCGCGCCTGAAGTCCATGTCGTTTCGCCTTTGCCCAGCTAAAGTACCACACCATCACGTTGGAACTCAGCCACAGTGGAAGCCTGTGCACTGCGCACAATGTGAACATGTCACTTCCATAGGACGACTGAAGGCAGCTGATAAGATGCATTAAAGGACTTGCGCCACAATGGGACCCATAGAGGCGCGTAATGTAACTGCTCAGGTACCACGACGTGAACAATTATCCACACTCAAACCTACACAGTTGGTGGCTGTGGTGATGCCGCCTTCGTCGTCGCTTTAACCCTCATTGAAGCCTACGCAGGTTGGCATGTCAGGTATTCGACAATCTAAAAGCACGTATTCGTCTTCTTGAATAGAATAGTCCTGCAAGTTCCCCGACAACCTGGCCCTCCAGCTTCGCTGTCCACGCCGATCATGGAAGGGTTACGGCAAAAAGCGAAAGGCATCTATACAATGCGACAAACGTTTACGGGATCTGGAACCAATCTTGAGCGAGTTGAAATCCTCGAATACGGAAAAGAAGATGTCGAAATCAATTATTCCACAGTTCAAGGAGACAACCTCCATAATGCTTTTGTCCCCTCACTCCCAACAAGACCCACTGCGTGCAGGTCTGCCACTTTGGTTCTCGTTCACGTTGAACGTACAAAATCTTTCCAGTGGAAGATTTCTCGCGAGGCTTTCGATTCTGTCTTCGATCAATGCGGACTGGACCCTTATGTGTTGTATCCAATGACCCGCGGTGTAGACGGCTTCTATTGCCTCGGAGAGTCAATTTCTGAAAGTACTGGCTCGAGTATTTTACAAAAGAGACAAACCTTTGTGAGCGGAGACAGTTTACCTCATGATTCCAAAAATTCCGGACAAGCTGTTCCTCAAGTGCCAGGCTTGCGTTCAGGTTGGACCTGCCCAAGATATGAAACGGAACTGAATGATACTCCACGAAGCTATCTTATCTGTATCCGAGGGTCATACATGCTTGCGTGGACATTCTTCCCAAAGACCAGATCAACTCGCGCAATTCTTATAAGTTTTCCTCAAAATTTCATCTACACTGCCCTCAAAACCGAGATGGAACGGCAGAAATCACTGGTCGGCCATCCCCTGTTTCTGGCGTTTGTCGAGAGCATCTATTTGACGGGTCTTGTCCATACAAACATCCACAACGGTGAAAGATCAATCTTCCTGGTGGAGGACCAAACTAACTATAGTCCATGGACTGATAATTCGTCTAGCCGTTTCATCAAAGCTGACCAACCGGTGGATGATAACGGGAATCTCGCATCCCTGACCCGTCAGGTGAGCAAAGTCGTCGTCCACCTATCACTGCACTCGCGCCGTCTTTCGATCGCCAAGCATCTTTTGAACGCTCTGCTCGAATACGAGCCTACCCAGGACTCGTGCACTTCCTCTGAGGGGAGCCTCGACCTTCAATCCATGCGCAAAGCGGCAAGCTTGCTGGATCTAACGATCGAGACCAATCAAGTCTACATTGAGTTTCTTCGCGAGCGCAGCAAGACCCAACTTACTGTCCTCTTCAACCTCATTACGCAACGTGACGCAACCGCCAATATCGAATTAGCCAAGGACTCACGCACCATTGCGCTCGCATCTCAACACGATAGTGACTCAATGAAGACCATCGCCATCATGACCATGGTATTCCTGCCCGGCACCTTCTTCGCGACATTTTTCTCGTCGCCATGGTTCCAATGGAACTCGTCTCCAGTCATTCAGTCCCAATTTTGGACATTCTGGGCTTTTACCATTCCCGTCACTGCCCTCGTTTTCGCGCTTTGGTTTGGCATCACTAAACGCCAGACAATTCGCAGGCAGGTCGAAAACAGGCGGCAGAGAGCGAAAGTCAAGCAGAGAATGAGGAGTTTTGTAACTCGGGGGTCTGCTCCAGACGGGAATGATAGTGAGCACGAGGAACCTCTCGATGGGAATGGAGATGGCGATGACCGACTTTCTGGCTGGCGCGGGGATTGGGTGCGAAGAGTGCTAAGAAAAAAGAGGTCTCGGTCACGGAAAGACTCTGGACTGGGTGTGGAGCTTGACAGTACTGTTGTGCAGGCATGATTCAATCATTTTGCCGTCTTGAGAACGAGTCTCCAGATCCATTTGGAAAAGATATATTGCCTGTGTATATTCCTTCTGACCCTCTGTCAGTATATCGGCCATCGAAAGAGATCCGGATGAAATCATCTAATCTGTATCCAATATCTTCCCATCTAGGTTCGAGGGAACGCCCAGACCTATTCTCTTTCAAAAATCTGTTGACGCCTACAATCGTTCCCGTCTTATGACACATGATGTTGTCAGCGTGGAAGATCATTTGGCGATTGTGTCGATCGAGTACAGCGTCGATGAGAACGGGGAAGGGTATCAAGTATGGTATGGCATCGAACAACTCACAATGGCCAAGAAATCTGTAAATGACATGTGTAACCCTCCAAAGTATGAAACCAAGAGCCTTGTGAATGGCTTAGAAAATAGTGGACGTTACAATGGGAAGCCCACTCAATCTTCCCCGTGGTGCTCTCCTTCCTGGTGATCGCCCGTGTCATTCTCCCGATTTTCCGCCTCCTTGAGAAACTTCTTAATGACTGGCACAACATTTAGGTTGATCTGGTGCCGGCGATGATCGTGCCATATTGGGTCTATGATCCGGGTAGTCATTGGATGGTGCTCGACGGCCACAGAGGTCGATCCGATGGCACCTTTCCTCAGCGCCTCAGCAGGATCGCCGTGTACCACGACACCGTGCGTATTCGAGGAGGGAATCTTCATCATGGTTATAGCAAAAGTTCGGTAGAATGTGATACGTCTCCATGGCTCAAGGTATGCACAGAGGAGCGTAGAAGAGTTGACTTGGATAAATTTGAAACCAGGAAGTGGAAGCCCGCCGGTCAGAGTCTTCTTGATCCAGGAAGCCTTTCTATCGGTCTTGTAGTCTAATTTTGTGCCTTCGGTGTGAAGACCATGATCCGTATTGTTGTGTGAACTTGGCGCGGTAAGATAACTGGGTTGACGGAAATCGCACGCGATCAGGGAAGTGCGTGATACGCTAAAGAACGGATCGCAAGACAAGAAATAGTTCCTATCTTGTGGCGTAACGTTTGCTAAAACATCAGGAGAAACGAAAGTTAGAGCGTAAGGGTTTCCAGCATGAAGGTCTCGGCCTAGAATTACGCTGGCCCGAACATGTCCGAGATTTGAAATTTCGTCAAACATTCCTCGCAAGCAATCCTGTTGCATGTTTTGATGCTTGCAGCTAGTCAGGAACACAGGCAATAGCTCATGTATCCCTTCGTCAGTGATCAAGCTAGCGTCGAAGAGGCCACCGCCATAATTCCGTTCCTCGGAGTACATTTTGCTAGAAAGCATTTCCTCCCAAGCTCCATTCGTGATCCTGAGGACAACCTCGATCTCGGCTCTAATTTGGCAAGCCGCAAAGTCATACAGCGCATTTTCGTAGCTGCGAAGTCCTCCAAGTGCGATCACATAGGAGAAGACGGCGTCTTCAACCTCGCCCAGATTTAGACAAGCGTCACCAAGCCATCGAGCTGCCGCGATATCGGCATGATCCAGATCACGGACAGATCGAATTGGACGTGTAATCACAGACCAGAAATGGCCCTTGGCTTCCTCGAATCTGCCGGAAAAGCTCGCACAAATGCCTAGCATATGTTGTGCAAGTCTTGGCCCACCAAGTGGTTTTCCGCAGGTGTGAAGCTTCTGCAGAAAGCGCGCCGAACTTGACCAGTCCTGGCAGTTCCAAAATCGGCACAGTTGGTCCGCATCTTTTTGCCAAGCTTCGCTCCCGTCTGACGAACGATTTCTCCCCTCCATGTCTGGACTACTTCCTTGCTGAGGCGTGAAAGCAATCGCGAAGGAGGAGCGCCTTTCCTCACCGGGAGGGATGATTGACTGCCTGCGACTGGGTACTGAAGAGCTACGATGGTCCTTGGATAGCCTTCTTAGGTCCCATCTATCTCGGGATACGGAACCAGAGCGAGATCGCCGGTGATGAGCAGCAGGACCTGGTTGTATGAGCCCTGACAGCCTCACACGCGTTTCTGGATCGTCAAGCGCTGAAGCATCTCTCGTTGAAGTAATATTCTCATCCTTGGATGGTGGTTTGGAGGACAATATCCCAGGACCTGGAGAAGATTTGGATTTCGGTCGGGTTGTAGGTTGACTTCCAGGTTGAGTGCCAGATTGTGATGAAGCTTGACTGGGCGTCATTTTCGGAGAAACCCCAACACTTGATTGCCTCTTAAATGGTGATGAAGAATTGTGCGGTGGATCCTGTGATGGCTGATGTGATGGTGAATTAGCAATTGGCAGGGGAGGAGAGATCACAGAAGCAGACCCCGCCTCGGCTGATGGAGTCTTCAATGTGGAAAGGGGATCCGGAGCAGGCAAAGCTAGAGGAGCATCTGGATCGCACTCATGTGCCTTCATTGACCCCTCGTACTCTGCCCACGGATCCCATCCAGCCTGCCCTTCTTCTGCCTCACGTCTTTGTTCCATCCAGCTTTGGCTAATCGATTTCACGATGGAGTCGACAATGAATGCTCTGTTGCTTGATAATTCCTCTGCGGTGATTCCCATGTCTTCTAGATCACGCACTAGTTCGTTCCATTCAGGCCGTCGACTGAGTTCTTGCTCGGGAGGGTGCAGTATCCGTTGCTGTTGCCCATACAACCGCTCCATATGGGCGCGTGTATCTGCCTCAAGTCGGAAGACCGTGGCCGTATTGACACTGTTGAAAAATGCAGACAACATGACCACATTTGAAATCAACCGATTCCTAATGTCTCTACCTCGTTGCGCAGCCCAATTGAACCTGTTTATAGTCTTGTGTCCCTTTGCAAGTCCCCCATGATATTGTTTGAGAAACTTGTCAAGATCATGTAACGTCTGCCTGCATCCTTCTGTTCTTTCCAGCAGTTGTTGCACTTGCATAGGATTCAAGCGACCATGTCTAGCTAGGGTCTCGCAGTCTTGTAATACGTTTGCAAGAGCCAGAGCCTCGTTCGCGAGACCACGGTATTGTTCTGGGGAATCTCGGACTGGAACTGATTAGTACTCTTGCTTCTTCCACGCGTTGCTTGCTCGGCTGTGGGATTTGGTAGTCTGAGTCTCGACTCTTGTGAAATACGTAACTGACATTGTCTCCAGAGTACAAGAGCGTATTCAGATGCTTGGAGCACACCAGCAGCTGTAGCCATTGAACCAAAGTTAAGCTTCGAGTAGACTGGTGCTGCCTTGCCCACGGAGGGCACGACATTGGAAAGCTTCATTTTGAGAGGCGCTCGCCTTGCTTGTGGCCAATCAATGCAGATTGCTTAACGTCGTTAGCCAGGAAAAGGAAAAGACAATGAGGACGAAAGGTAAAGCGACAGGCGGTAGGTGCCTAACAGAATTTGAGACTCAAACTTTGACCCATTGTCTTCTTAGCTGAATCTTGGATTCGAGGTACGTGGAGTGAGGCCCGGACCGAAGGGGGTTGGTGTCAGGCTCCATGTTGGAATAGAAGAGTGTCCTCTGCCGCAGCAGGATGTTGGTATTGTCTGACCAGAGTCCAGAGTGAATGCTGCCAGATGACGGACGAGGCTGCATCTTGGCTGTGCCCCGAATTCAGGCTCACATTTCATGCCTCAAGACACAGGAGATAAGACCGGCGCAGCAAGATGATTCCTTCCGTCTCTTGTCATGTCGGGATGGTGGGGCAGGAGCTGGGTCCCTGGGGATCCCTGACTCGACTAAGCCAAGCTGTCATCAATGAGAGCCGACGTCATCCGTCGTAAGTCGCCCAGGAGCTCCCCACCACTTTGGTTTCGGGAATTTCACTGCGCGTCGGAAGCCCGACATCATGGTTTCCCATTTTAAATGTCGGGCGCAGCTGGAAAATTTCTTCGTACATCAGCCGCCATGAAGATCGACTCCGCCATTGCCAAACTCCTTTCATTGGATCCCAGTTCCACGTCCGTCTCCTCCCACGGTGGAGGTGGGATGAGCTCTGCCTCAACGGCCAAAATCACCACCAAGCTCAGCGATGGATCGGATAAGCAATACTTTATGAAAACAGGGATAGGACACGAGGCTGAGATTATGTTCCAGGGCGAGCATGCCTCCCTCAACGCCCTCCATCATGCTGTCCCATCATTATGTCCCCAGAGCTTCGGCTGGGGAAAACTCGCCGAATCCCCAAACAAATCCTTCCTCGTTACGGACTTTCTCGATCTTTCTAGCCGTCTCTCATTATCTTCCTCCAAATCTGATAGTCCTTCTCTCGCCGCCAAACTCGCCAAGTTGCACACGACACCTGCACCTATTCCTGATGGCTATGCGAAGCCTATGTTCGGATTTTCCGCTACAACGTGTTGTGGAGATACTCCACAGCCAAATGAATATAAGGATAGCTGGTCGGAATTCTATGCGCAGAATCGTTTGATGTTCATTGTACGACAAAGCGAGAAGAGCAATGGCAAGGACAAGGAATTGCATGACCTCGTTTCAACAACCGCAACCAAGGTCGTGCCAAGATTGATCGGTGACGAGCATCTCAACAATGGTAAGGGAGTGACTCCGGTAGCTGTACATGGCGATCTGTGGAGCGGCAATGCGTCCCGAGGTAAAATTGCCGGCAGAGGAGAAGTAGAGGATGTGGTATTCGATCCCAGTGCGTGTTATGCCCATAGCGAGTATGAGCTGGGGATTATGAAGATGTTTGGTGGATTTGGTGGAACCTTCTTGAAAGAATACCACCAGCTTTGTCCCAAAACGGAGCCCGTCGAGGAATACGAGGATCGTGTGGCTCTGTATGAGCTGTAAGTTAGTTCGCCCCTAATCGACTCACTTCGTACTGACATTTTACCTAGTTATCATCATCTCAACCATCACGCGCTGTTCGGAGGTGGCTATCGCTCGGGTGCTGTCAGCATTATGAAGAAACTTGTGCGTAAATATGCGCAGTAGTCCATGCAGGCACCCACTATTGTTTATTACTCCTGTACATATATTACAAGTCTTGCAACCTAGCAACCGTGGAGATGATCAAACACACTCCCGACGGATTTGACGCCCACCACCGATACCAGATTGTACGGTAAAATCCCATGAACTATTGGCCATCCTACAGAACGGCTTCGACCGAGGCTCTCCGCTCAACCACGCTCTGTGCTTTCCTAGTGCCCTTCAGTGCGCTCCAAATCGTTTCATCAACGTCTCAGTCTCATTCATCTCCATCGCATCTTCCCCGTACATATCGTCCACAACGCTCCCCGAGAACGAGGTCTTCTTGCTCTTTCCTCCTACTTTCTCCTTCGCTACTGAGATTTTAGGGGTTTCCTTAGAGGATGCAGTCACTTTAGCTGCTGGCTGCTTGGTGGTGTTGGGAGGTGGCTTGTCGTTCTCTTTGTTCAGGGACCCCAGAGCCTTGGAACCCCGATTGCGGCTTTTGGCTGGGTTCTTGAGCGTTTCCTCCGCTGTTTTTGCAGGCTTAGTGAGTGTTTGCGGCACGTCTGCACTGATCTTTGACGATTTCTGAGACGTCCGTCTTGGGCGAGCCTTCAGATTCGGGAGCGCCGAAGAGGAGATATTGGCCTCAGGATTGTGGTCGCTATCTTTTCCGGCAGCGGCAGCAACTACCCTCCCACTTGAAAGGGTCTGGCTTGACAGAGGTGTTCTTCACCTTGGCAGTGTTTCTGAGAGGCACTCTTTGATGACGCACCTCATCTGAACCTGCGGATCGGCCAGTAACAATTATACTCTCGGCCTCGTCATCACTTGACTGAGCTGCATCTGCGCGACGCTTGTGAATTACTGTCGCTTTGCTCTGACCACCGGCCTCTGACGGACCGCAGGGCCATGCTCCTCCGGTGAACTCGTGAGGAGGACATGGTCCAGACGTACTCGTTTAGCAAGTGGAGATGCATTTTCGACGAATAGCAGGTGTTTTGTAACTTCGCGCGAACCTGACGTCAGATCTCCAGTGCCAGGTTTGGACCAAGCTCCCTCTATAAGGGGAGTTTCCTGAACCATGCCCAGACTCTAGTCAAGATTAGGATCGGTTTTCTTCTTGTCCGTTTTCGGTGTAGAGGGAAGGTCCAGAGGCAATTTGTCTGCTGGAGCCTCTGAAGAGCTAGATGCTACATTGGCTATTAAAGCTCCTCCAACGCTGTCATTTTCTCTTGGTTCGCCAGATTTTTTCAAGGAATCTGCATTCATCTTTGTAAGACTAAAAGAGTATTGCCATCAGTAATATGGTATGGATTATATTGCGTTTGTATAGGTCAATCAAAATAGCATACCCATTATCACTTGCATTGGCCGTGATCATTTGCGCGTTGATGATGGATTCAAGTTGGCTAAATCTGCACTTAGCAATGTTCATCCTAGATATGTTCTTCAGAACTCACTGGACGCGTTCGCAAGAGGCTTCAAGCTTTCTCATTCCCTCGTCGATATCGCTACGCATTTTCTTCATGGGTTCCGACTTTGCGACCAAGATGTGGACATATGCTTCAGTGGATCGAAGAAAATGCGCTCCGCCTTGCAAGCTCGACTTCTCGAGATCCATTGCGTCAACCGCGACAAGCGAAAGAGTGAATGGAATGTGGCAAAATGGAGTCGCAGCGGTTCTGTGATACACGTGTACTGGGAAAGCATGCGCTGCTGAATGTAAACAAGACACTCTCATGTCACGAGGGGAGAGAAAGTCGAAAGTGTTATGTTGATCCACAAAAGATCACACTTAGACCAGTTACAGCAGAAACAGAAGTGGATAACCTGATGACACAACACTTTGCGATAATACCAACGGGTCACTCCGCACACGTCACAGACCATTCACCTACGGTGATTATATTTTAGTTATGCATAAAATACTCGCACCCACAGCCGGGCGTCTTTACCCCACAGATAAAACCATGTTGGTCATCTGGACATGTCGAAGTAGACAGGACATGTTAAGATAGCAGAGTTGTCTACGTACGTACTGCATTTCACTAGCTCAAGCCTAGCCATGTAGGCTTTATGAGATGTGAGAGACACGCCAAGATGATCTAGCATCAATGTCGTCGGACAGATCCTTGAGCAGATCCTCAGGCTAAGGCCATTATTCAGACAAGAGTGTTTCAAGTTTCTGCATCACTCGCTGCGCTTGCGGTCTTGCTGTCTCTTCAAGTACTGCCGGGGTATGATAATGGGTCTCTGTTGACTTCGCGCAAAGGCCTCGGTGATTGATGGTGAACTTTCCGTTCGAATAGTAGTTCCAATAGACATGAAGAAGCTGTGGCAATCAAATCCGGATTAGCAATTCCTCGCGAAGGCAAGGTCAGATACTTCCTAGGTAGCTTACCCAAATGTAGCTGCCGAGCCAAGCATGTACTGCCCAAGCATTCTCAGAGGACCATTTGGCCCCGCACCGAACCTCAAGATATTGGTGACGCCTGGGAGTCGTTAACACAAGACTCACTTTGAAAACTGGGAGACCGTACCAAATATGAAGCCAATGATAAGTCCAACCGCTAGATGCAGGCGTCAGTTGGGAATGGGTACCGTAAAGGACGTAGGTACGAACATCCTCCCATCATAGCTCCCATTTTCCCTGGTAGAGGGTTAGTAGCTGGACTAGAACGCGTGTCTGCAGTACCAACATTTGTCCCAGGTAGTTGGGCCTCTCGGGCCTCCAGAACCACCTGTAGGTACTGCAACAGGCATGGTGGAGATTCGAAAATGGGTTCGTCGTGTCAAGCTCAGGACGTCTCCAAGCTCCGGAGCGGAGAGCATCAAGCAACGACCAGTCAGAGCATCAGACGAATGCGGCCCCTAGCCGATGTTTATCCAAGGTCACATGACCTGGCCGGCTCCCGGAAAACTCCTTTACATTGGTCCTGTGGCCAATGTCTCAGGCTGCTTGCTTTGCGATCAGTACGTCTCTGAAGGGTTTCCTAGGAGCCGGGCTTTCGGTCTGAAGTTACTTCTGTCTTTCTGCCGACTACTTCTGTCATCCAAGAAGCTGTGTGGTGGACGGGATCCACAGCGTTGAGAAGCGTGCATTTCTATTTGACGCCAGACAACAAGCGGCACCCGCTTCGCATCCTCCACTCTTCCATCCTGGCTTACCACGCACCTCCTCCCTTCTTCATTCCTTACCACTCAAGCCTGGCCACACCTCTCTTTCTAGCACCCCGCCATTGAGTCTCTGCTTTGTCGGAGACTTGTTCGTCAGATCTCGAGTATCGGGTGAGGTCTGTCGGGGCGCGTGTTGGCCCGCCAAAGGCACACGACCCGCACTGTCCCTCTTAACCACCCATCGACCGTACCTTTGCACGTTGACAAAGCGTCACTCTCTTCGCTTATGCCCAAAAGACCACTTATTCGCCATTTGTTGCTGTTCATCGGTGCTAGGTGTCATCTGTGGATTTGACTTGTCCTCGGAGAATTGAGTTCGGATCGAGGAGGGAAAAAGTGGAAGCAACGACAGGATCAATTGCCCTCACAGTGTTGCGGAAGCCGCCATTCGATCTTTCTTCCAAATGACTGCAGTCGCACCTCCACTCACATTCCAGCCAACCTCTCGCACAGGATGGAACACCGGTAGCGCTGCCCAGAGTGGACTCGGGTCAATGAGCGCGGAAGACGTTTCGAGGATGTTTATGCCACGCAAAAGCGCTCAACGTACCAATTCCTCGTCTTCGCTTGCATCCTCTGCATCTTCCAACTCGACAATATCGGCCTCAGCCGCTCAAACGAACGGGATCTCACCCACCAACGGGTTAGATCCTGCAGGCTGGGGAGCCCGAAAGAAACCAGCCAGAGGCATATGGCCTCCTGGTAAATCAGAGCCAATCTCAGGCATCACTGCTGCTCGTCCGCAGTCAGTGGCGGCCACAACCTCAGGTCCTTCCGCTGCCTCCGCTATCTCGGCTTTACACAGCCCGAGCTCTTTGCTACCTTCCCAGCACATGGGTCCCCCATCCCAGCCCCAGCAAAATGGGGCTCCAAGACCACAAGGCAGGTCTGAGAATCCTGCAGTGCTTCATCTTCTTCCCATGAATGGCACATTCGAAAGAAAATCCATCACTGTTCCGTACTACCCCGAGGTTCTTCGAATCGGACGACAGACCAACAACAGAACAATCCCAACACCACACAATGGCTATTTCGATTCCAAGGTGCTATCAAGACAGCATGCAGAAGTATGGGCAGATACGGCTGGCAAGATTTGGATACGCGACGTGAAGTCGTCTAATGGAACGTTTGTTAATGGACAGCGGCTATCTCAGGAGAACAAAGATTCGGACCCACATGAACTGCGAGAACAGGATTTATTGGAGCTGGGCATCGACATTGTGAGCGAAGATCAGAAAACCATTGTCCACCACAAAGTTGCTGCGCGGGTAGAGCACGCCGGCGTATATCCGACAGGAAATAACGTTCTCGATCTGAATTTTGGTGATCTGGATCCGGCAAATGGAACTGGCATGATGGGTCAGTCGCTTGGACAGAATATTTCATTACGAGGTCGAAATGGTAGTCAAAGCTCATTGAGCAGCAACGGTCGGGTGAACTCAGCTCCCCCAAGCGTTGCCGGAACAAACATGAACGTCATGGGTCAACCACGGAACATGGCTTGGTTACTTGGCCAGATCAGTGTTGATCAGGTTGTTAGAAAGCTAAATGTAAGCCAAGAACGACTCTTTCACTCCAAGCAGCCTTCTAACAAACTTCCAGTCCGAACTCAAACAAGCAAAGCAGCAATCGCAAGATCTGCACCGGACTGGACAATATATTGACGCTGTGTTACATTCGGAACCCAGAAAAGAGGAAACAAAGTCTCAACCACCACCTTTGAAGCCCTCACCAATCAAAGCGGACCTTAAGGCGCATTTCTCAGAACCACCGGCTCCTCCGCCGCAGCAACCACTTCCTGAGAAGCCTGATACAGCACCAGCTCTGCCTGATTCCATGATTCAGCCTATCCTGAAGAGGTCGAACACTGAGCGCCCAAGGACACCATCTACGAGCAACTCACCTACTCGACATGATTCATCACTTCAGATAGTCAATTTAGTCGAGGCCCTCACATCTGCCAAGAAAGAAATTGATTCGCAAAGTGTTCGTCTGAAAGATCTTGAGGAGATGCTTGCACAAGAGAAGCTAGCTCGTGAAAGTGCCGAAGAGCGTGCACAAAGACTTGAGCTTGAAACTCGAAAAGATTCAGCAGACGTCTTGGAGCCGAGCGGGAAGCTGGTGGATGGAGCAGACGATACATCAAAGAGCCCTGAAGATACCATCACGGGAACGCCTGCTGAGACCGCCGCAGTTGAATCGTCAACGTCTAGATTGCAAGAGCGCATTGAATTGATGGTCGCCGAAATGAATGACCTAAAGATTCAGATGGACAGGTGTAAGCAACGGGCCGAGTCTGCGGAGGCAGAGAGCGCAAAGGATCGTCAAACGTTGGCGGAAATGGTGGAAAGAATACGAAAAGAGGATACAGAAAAGACTACAGATATCTCCGGATCATTGTCAAATGGAAGTGCAGCCTCGCATACAAAACCGGATAGCAACAGTAGCGATGGGTTTCCGAAAATTGCAAACGGCACTCTGACAACTACCAAAGCTCCTGAAGCTCACTTGTGGCGCGGAGACGAAATGCTTCGGAGCGCAGGCGTTGAGCATGGGAAACCAATCAACGCCGAGCAGCTGGTAGCATTGGAGAGGGCAATGGCAAACGCACTGATGGAAGGCCGACTGGAGACCCGAGGTCGCAGTAAAAATAATCATCTATCTCAAAGCGCTCCCTATATCTCGATGGTCAGTGTTGTACTTCTAGGTGTAGGGATGATGGCGTATTTGAATTCATGGCAGAAGGGAGAGAGATGATGACCGCACACTCTATGGAAAAGACTATCTCGCAGCTCTCAGCAAAGCAAACTCTTGAATTTGAGTATGCTACGAAAATCCGACGTTCTGCACCTACCAGTGCCGCGAGACCTACCTATACATCATCGGGCACGTTGCATTTACGAGAAGAGTACCTCAATGTAAAGCACGATACGCTTTACCGATCTTACGTCGCAGTTCATGAGACATGCCTTAAGTGGCGACTAGAATCTGTCTAATACAGTCTGGAAAGTCAGAACTCGATCTGGGGGCAAACAGATACCTCCTTCGACAATGAAGTCCCAAGCACGACTTTCACGACGACTAAAATACCCGTTTCCTATCACGTACAAGCTACCTCCAGGCAGTCCTTTTTCTCCCTAGTCAGTGGGCGTTTCCTTTGTACATTTGCACACAACATTGAAGGCGTTGGGAATCTTGCCGCCACTTTTGATGCGGTTTCATTTGGGATGGGTTTGGGGTTCGGATCATGGGTGGACCATCTTCTCAGAATGACTCTCACGAGAGTCGACTCTCACTTTTGAAGCTGTTTTGGTACTGTATGTCTATAACGAACCTCCTTGGATTCTTTGGAACTGCATCAGCGGGTGCTTAGAAGTAGTACTACGCTTCAGTATACATATTGAGCCTTGTCCGTTCTCCTGCGTACGCTTGTCAGTGTAGGCCATATACGGAGGAATATATGACACCTTTTGGAGTACATACTAATGTTCAAATTTTGGGGTTCTTACATATTAGATCTGCACCCTGGGTACGGAGTACCTACGGGGTACTTTTAAGACGTACATTTCCAAAAGAGGAAACTACAACCTGGAATGGATGATGTGCACGTGATCTTACTACAATGTCTGACTTCATCCATTGCTCCACCAATGTAGCCAATATTTGCCCAACCATCTCGAGAATTGTCTGCACGATGTCCACCTTCTCACAATCTAACATCCAGACCTAAAAAATCCTGTCGAGCGCAGACTACAGGACCTTACTCTGGCAAAACTACCTTAATATTCGAGATGGATTTCCTTGATCTTGATTTGCTGAAGCAACACAGGAAGGAGCCTTTCAGTACTACGAAACAAGTACCGAATATCACCAAGCACGAAATTCGCAGTTGAGCGGACTTATCCAGACTCGTTCAGTCAAGAATGCCTAATGTGGAAACATACAACATATGCAACGTCGAAGAGGATTTCAATGAGCTGGCTTTAAGTAACGCCCAAGGCATTTCTCTTCCAGATGAAATACTCTTGGAGGTGCTTTCATATGTGCGCGACACCGCTGGATCTCAGCAAACCCTCTGGTCGTGTTGTCTGATCTCACGACAGTGGTATTCCTGCGCTGTCCCGTTCCTGTACGAGCACCCGAATCTCTATGGCAAAAACTTCGAACCATTCGCAGCTACTATTTGTCCATCTGTCAACCTTCACATTCGAAAGAGTCCTCTAGCAGAATATGTGCGGGGTCTGGATATGGGAAGGCTTGTACATCAAGGTAGCAAAAGTTTGACGGCACGCATACTCGGCAGGGTGAAAGGTGGACTGGAGGAGTTTGTGGCACCACAAGCATCCTTCGGTATTAATTGCTTCGCAGCGTTATCGAAATGCTCAAAGCTACGACTAGTGGATCTGTCGCTCATCGTTGAGACTATACCTCTTGACTCTCTTCTAAGATGTCTTACTCATCTGCTCAACCTGTGTATCCTATATTTCCCGCGCCTCTCGGATTCAGAAATAGAACTTGAGCTAGCACAATGGTCATGGCCACCAAATTTACGCGAGTTGTGGATCACGAATGGAGGTGTACCGGACTCTTTCCTACACAATGTCTCCGGACTCCCTTCTACCTTGGATACGCTGGCGATTCAGCGCTGTGCGAAAGTGACCAGTCAATCTTTGCGGCGCTTGCCAGAAAAGCTATCCAGTCAATTACGGGTGCTCCGAATTTCAGAACTTCCACGGCTCAGCTGGACGTCACTGGATGGCGTACTAGCACGCTGCCCCAATCTCAAGCAGCTCAGCGTTCCGATTAACAACATCACGCAAGCTTTCTTCGATGACCCGAGCGACCTTGAATACCTGGAAATTACAATCTCAAATGGAGCTGGTGGGGAACACGAAGTCGTACCCGTGGATGTCTGCTTTGCAATCTCGGATAATCTACTCCCGAACCTTCGTGGTGTCTGTTATCCCGGGACAATCTTGAGTCAATCCGAGGAGTTCAGGAAGGAATTTGACACGTTGGACTGTTTGCTTCGAGAACGTCTTGGCGCGGATGAGCCGACAGAGTGCACATTCAAGGAGAATAGAATGACCATGAACTTGACGCAGATGGTCGAAGAGAACCTAATTGGAGCTTGGCAGTGGTATCCACAATATGAGGCACGCCATGAGTTACGACATCATTAGGCAAGAAGGGACGATGATATATTACGCGTGAGCTGTCGTATGTTTAGTTCAACGAGAGCAAGTACTCAATTTTTTCACCTCCAACGTATCACACGAGCAGCCCAAACGCAGAGCTCATAAACTCAAGTAAGCGAGGCTAACAACTTGCGCGTCTTGATGGCCTAGCAGACTGATGGGACATCAGAGGACCTCTCCGAAATCGTATAGTAGACCACCCGACGGGCGACTCTGGATATCAGATACCAGACCCCAGCCAGGTGTTTTAGAGTGTTGTAGGTGAACAGCCGTATCGATATCCTTTTGAAAAAGGCCAAGATTCTCATACCATCGGCTAACACTCAATCTCTTGGCGTGTTTCAAACGTTCACCAATGCAATTGCTGCGCACTTTAATTCCATACAAGCGTTGTGGGGTTAATTAACACCGCACGGTGCATCGCTTGCTTGCCTGATTCCCTCCATGATTCGCGTTGTACGCGTTACTAAAATTGAGGCCGATGGCTGAAGCTGACACCCTGAGGTGTGGCAGTAATCCCAAAACTACTACCTAGCTTCCGCGACATTACGTCACTTGGCCTTTACAGAGAACGATCTCATGCTGGATGCGAAAGTATAGTTTTTCAACGATACTACGTAAGGCGCTTCGTTTGGAGGATCTCGTGTTGCTGCAGTCTCATCGTAACTTCGAGCAAAAGGATATTCTCCACTCAGTTTTGGATCTCATGACATTTATTCCGAGTTCTGATCGCTAGCACTCGGTATCTAGCAATGCACGACTCTGTGGATTCGATCCCGATCACCCGGCACGGAACGGTATGGATCTCGCTAACGAGTCGCTAGCATAGTCAAACTCCCTGGCGAAACGGTATTTGGCCCCCACCACAAAAGGACATTTCTATAGTTGGCTTATCCTTTACAGCTAACTAGCAGCCTCGCTGACGTCGGTCGCAAGCATTATTCCTCCCACTCACATCCTTTCGTGCGGCTGCCGTGGCTGCTAAGCCTCTACCCAATCCCGTGGCTTTAATAACTTACGAAGTTGATCAATGCTTCGGAGCAGGGCTGAGCTTCAGCTATGGATATAGTATCGCCCGTTTCGAGTGTTGGGTACCCGTGGACTGCAGACTTACATCTATGCTGCAGCTACCTTAATGGATTTTGTCCCCGGAACTTCGTCTTTGGTCGTTGTCGAAGCCTTAGCTTGGAATGTTGATACCTACTTGGCACCCTCTCTCTTCACAGCTCCGCTCAGCGCTTTGATGATTACGACAAAACGACAAACGATCCTTCAGTATGGCGAGAATGAAGTGTAGCGATTACACTGTAGGATGGATTTGCGCAGTGCATGTGGAGTATGTTGTGGCGGCGGGAATGCTGGACGAAGAGCATGACGACCAAATGCAACCTTTGACTGAGTGGGACGACGAAAACTCCTACACCTTTGGTCGGATAGGCCCCCACAATGTTGTCATTACATGCTTACCAATTGGCAAATACGGAATAGCTGCTGCAGCTGTAGCAGCGACGCATATGAAGAGGAGCTTCAAATGTATCCGGATGGGCCTCATGGTTGGCATTGGCGGCGGTGTACCCAGTAAAAATCACGATGTGCGACTCGGAGATATCGTAATAGGGGCATGTGCAGGATTGACAGGATCGGTCCTTGACTACGACCATGGGAAAGTAATGCCAGATGGTAAATTACAACTCACGAAGCACACAGACAAGCCACCATCAGTTTTGCTGAACGCGCTCTCAAAACTAAGACGAGACCACGAACTAAGAGGAAATATGATTGTGTCCTACATCAAAGATATGATGGAAAAGAACCGTCTTCTACAAAGTGAGAGGAGATACAATCGTCCACCTCCAGAAGAGGACCGATTATACGAGACGTCCTATCAGCATGTCAACGAAGATTTAAGATGTGCCGAATGCTGTGAGCCACGTTTAGTAAATCGAGGTCGCTCACGAATGAACCCGGATAACCCTGTTGTACATTACGGCCGGATTGCTTCAGCGAGCAAGTTGATGAAAGATGCGCGATATCGTGATCAAATGGCCGACGAACACGAGGTTCTCTGTTTCGAAATGGAAGCAGCTGGCTTGGACGACTTTCATTGCTTGATCATCCGCGGCATCTGTGACTATGCCGACTCTCATAAGAATGATACATGGCAAGGATATGCAGCTGCGGCAGCAGCTGGATATGCCAAAGAACTTCTCCACGCGATACCGAGCAAGGCCATTCATGAGAGCCATCCTACGCCGATCTTGAATCAAGCAGAGCCTGACTACTTCGGGCGGAACTTTGCCACACCGAATGCATCTACTCCAATCCTAAACGGCTCTGTTGCGTCTCCCTCACCAGTGCCGAACGGCATGACCGTCTCTCAGCCGCTGAACAATGGTATGGTCGCCTCGCCGGCACCTCTATACCGCAGTGGCTCTTCGTCTTCCTCGATTCCGGATTTGTCTGTCTCTCAAGTCTCTCAAGAAGGCTCTTCCGACTCAAGCGTATCTTTGCCTGTTCGACCTCATGCCCTTTCTCAAGTCTCAACGCAAGATTCCTTCAAATCCTTCGACTCCTCCATGTCGAGCGACTCGTTATCAATACCCGGCTATCCCCTATCCCAAACCGTATCAGAGGAAAGCCTTCTTCCGGGACATGAGTATGATTGCCTCTCTCTCAATGTCCCTTCGCCGATCAATACCTTTGTTATGCGGGAAGAAGATATGCAAAAAATTAGACGGTGTTTTCGCCAACGAACAAACTCTCAAAAATCCATCCAAAGGATGGCACTGAGGGGGATGGGCGGGTCTGGTAAGACTCAGCTCGCAGCAAAGTATTGCCATGATTCTGCAGAGGAGAAAAGATATGATTATATTGTTTGGCTTAATGCATCTGAGCCAAATCTACTTGAACTTGACATAGAGCAAATAGCGCATCAACTACCTCAAAAACGCCATTTCTTGTCTTCAAGGTTGAAAGAGGCATCGGATTGCCTGAGCTTTCTTCACGAATTACTTAGCCAGGCGGACTCATGGCTCATGGTCTTCGACAACTTTGACGAACCTAAACCTTTTCGCAAAAATCTGGACAAATATATTCCTTCAATAATCGCCGGGCATGGTCGGGTACTTATCACAAGCCAGCTTGATGAACAAGGTCTAAAACCGTTTGTCGATACAGTCCTAGATGTTGAGAAGATGCAACCTCAAGAAGCGGAAGAGTTGCTTTTTGTTCGAAGTAACAATCAAAGTGATGACGAGCAAATCCGAAATGATCGTCTTAGTGACGAGCAAGAGACTGCCTGGAAAGAGCTTCTAAAACAGCTAGACTACCATGCCCTCACAGTGGACATTCTCGCAAGTCACATTCTCACCGGCACTCTAACCGCCAAAGAGTGTTTGCAGCAGGTGGATGCTGCGCTAAAGCTCGATACTGACTCGTCGTATGATCGGACATCAGATGAGGTCTGCAAGCTTGCCCTAAATCGCATTGCAGGGCCAGAAGAAACCATGAAGAGAGACGCATACTTGATGGTCCTTGCAATTTTCGTGCACATTCGTGACCATCCTATCATGAAAGATTGGTTCTTTTATTACGCCGCAGTTGCAGCGCAGCTTGGCGAAGTCCGACCATGGATGAAATATTTCCTCAAAGATGGTAGCGACTACGAATTATGCCCAATCAAATTTGGACAAGGGTTGAGAGACCTTACAAGGCGGTCGATCATCAAGGATGTCGGGGGCAGTGAAAACTCATCGGGTCCAACGGGCTTCACCATGCATCGTATCATGCGTCATTGCCTCGAGTCATACCTAAAAGTACAAAAGTACGGAACCTCAACACTATATGAAAGCTCTGAGCTAGATGCAGTGAGCATGTTGTTTCTCTGGTGGAATAAGATCCACGGCCCCAAAATGGGACACTCACGGTCCTCTAAGGTATTCGAAATAAAGACATTGTTGATCACGACTTGTACTGGCCAAAGAGTTCGGGATAAAGACGAGGTCTATGAGTTCAATGTCCTTGATCGTATCGCGCCAACTGTGGAGAGGCTTGAAGCGGTAGCTCGAAGAGAAGGATTTCCCAAGATTGCTAGGAGAATCTGGTACGGACGAAAATTTTGGAAATGGGCTCAATACCCAAGCCTTGTGGGGCCCAAGTCATATGCGCAACACCAAAGAGACCAAATCTTCAAAAGCTTTTCGCGCAAATAGATGTGCTATTTCACTCCGGGTACTTTGACCTTGACGCTATACCGGAGTTTTAGGTGTCCATACCGGGCATGTCCATGGACTGTGTATTCCATAATGAGGGCAGAATCGATGCCTCAATGAGCGACCTCAAGAGCGTGAATTTAGTGATAGATCCAAACTCTGTAAATAATCTATGCCTCGATACTCTTTAAAGAAAAATTATCAAACGAGGCCAATGAACTATTTACGATTGACTCCAGTAATCTTCCGCGATGTCTCGCGCAGTTGAGAGCGTCCGCGTCTCCTCAGTTGTGGTCATCCATTGAGCAATGAATGGTAGGTACTACTCTACAAGACTGCTGCAAAACAACTATGTTCCCATATATGAGAGCTACAATCTGATAGTACTTTCTTAGCAGTAGTGCTTGGAGATCAAAGCAGGTATTGGATCGTATGAGTCGGATTTCTAGATGTGTTTTCCGTTAAGTAGTTCTGTCACTGTTTGCTCATGCCTTTGAATACCCCTCGCGCACAAGCTTTGTCGAAAAACATCCCACCACCAACCCCACCATTCACGCACCCAGCCACGACTCCACGTTTGATCTAGACGTCAGTTTAACTGGATCGCTAGCATTCACAAGGCTTTGTTCGAACGCTGCCATTATGGCCTCTGAAGAAAAGAAGGCTGACGGCGCTTCGCTCCCCGAACAACCTAAGCAGGAGGCTCCGTCTAGCGACGCCGGGCCCTCCAAAAATGCGTTGAAGAAGGCCGCCAAGGATAAAGAGAAGGTCAGACTACACAATTCCAGCCCCTCAACCTCCATCCTCTCTACCCCAGCTCGTCCAATTCCCCACTAAACTATCCATCCTCAGGCTGAAAAAGCTGCCAAGCGCAAAGCGCAAGAAGACGCCCAGAAAGCCGCGTCCGCCGCGTCCGACGTCTCCTCCCACGACTACGGCGACCTCCCCACCGTCGGCCTCACCCCATACACTCCCTCCGGCGTGCACCGCATCACGCTGCGCGAGCTCGTAGCGCAGCTGCCTCCGACCCCGTCAGGGTCCGGGGCGCTGCACGCGGAGGAGGCGTCGGCGGAGCCCGAAGCGCGGGTGGCGCTGCGGTGCGTAGTGGAGAACGCGCGGGTGCAGAGCGCGAAGCTGGCGTTCTTGGTGCTGCGGCAGGGGGCGGAGAGCGTGCAGGCGGTGGTGGCGGCGAGCGAGACGCTGAGTCGGCAGATGGTGAAGTTTGCGGGGGGGGTGCCGGCCGAGAGCGTGGTGTTGGTGGAGGGGGTGGTGCGGAGGCCGAAGGAGGCGATTAAGAGTGCGAGTGTGGGACATTTGGAGTTGCATGTGGAGAGGTTCTTTGTGGTGAGTCGGAGTGAGAGTCAGTTGCCGTTGCAGGTGGAGGATGCGGAGCGGGCGATTCCTGCAGAGGGACTGGAAGGGAAGGGTGAGGAGGATGATGGCAGGCCGATTGTGACGCTGAATACGAGGCTGGAGCATCGGGTAATCGACTTGAGGGCGAGGCATAATGCAGGGATCTTTAAGATCAAGGATGGAGTGTGTGCGCTTTTTTCGGAATATCTAAGAGACAAGGGATTCGTTGGGGTACAGACGCCAAAGCTACTAGGAGCGGCGACAGAGGGAGGGAGTAATGTGTTTGAAGTGACGTATTTCGGAAAGAAGGCTTATCTGGCACAGAGCCCACAGTTTTACAAGCAGATGATGGTAGCTGCGAGGTACGAGAAGGTCATGGAGATCGGACCAATCTTCCGAGCGGAAAACAGCAATACAGCGAGACATTTAACTGAATTTACGGGTCTGGACATGGAAATGGCGTTTGAAGAAGACTATCACGAGGTTATGACGGTGCTTGAGGAGTTGATGCTACATATTTTCAACGGTCTACGGACGAGATACGCGAAAGAGACAGAACTGGTCCGGAGTATCTATCATGTCGATGAGTTCAAGCTTCCAGAAGCCGGTAAGGTGCCTCGAATACAGTTTCCAGAAGCCGTCAAAATGCTCAGGGGAGCTGGTGAACAAATTGGAGATTTCGACGATCTCAGGTACTTTACCATTCCTCCTTATTATGAATATGAGCTAATCGTCTTTAGCACGCCGCAAGAGAAACTCCTAGGCCGTCTTATACTTGAGAAATACTCAACCGACTTCTATGTCATTGATCAATATCCTCTTGCGGTTCGACCCTTCTACGCCATGCCCTCCGCACAAACTACCTCTGCTCCGCTATCAGAACAGTACTCCAACTCATACGATTTCTTCATGCGCGGTCAAGAAATCATGTCGGGCGGACAGCGTGTTCACGATGCTGCTCTCCTCTCGAAGAGAATGAAGGAGTTTGAGCCACCATTGGATCCCACGCATCCTGGTTTCAAGGACTACGTGAATGCGTTCAAGTATGGATGTCCGCCGCACGGAGGTGGTGGGATCGGCTTAGAGCGAATTGTCATGCTGTGGTTAGGTTTACCGAATGTTCGACTGGCGAGCTTGTTTCCTCGGGATCCTGTCAGACTTGCACCCTAGAAAATGACAAGATCAATTTCCATCTGTAATTAGCGAAAAGCTCTCCAATACTCTTACTGACGAAAGCGGGGTAGTGGCTGGTTAGGTCTGCGTTAGGCAACGGTTCGTTCTCCAAATTTGTCATGGAAGTGGACAGAATAGCAGCACTGACTTACCCTAGGAGGACCCCACGGACTACAATAGAGACGCCTGTCTATACTTGAGCTGAACCTATATTTGCAGAATTACGGACATTTAATCCAATCTCTAAATTCTCCACCCTGAGAACTCAATTGTCTCGGCATTTATTGAGTTATCTCCCAGATGTTACAGGCCGCTGACAATCTCATGCAGTGAATGACTGAGTAGTTGACAAGCAGGAACATCGTTTCCATGCATCCAACATGCCGCATTCCACTGTATGAACAGATACGCTTCCTCGAACAGGAAGATTCTCTAGCCTCATGTGACACCAAGAAGACAAGATTGAGGCTTTCGTGCCCAGGGCTTGCCAACCTGTGCACGCCATAGGCCCAGGACAAGTCCCCTTGATTTGCAAGCCATTTAAGTCCTAACGGTCTGGATTGAGCGTCTATCAATTTCCAAGATCTCATCTTGAATAAACATACACAGGTACTCTGTATCGACCGATCCTCCAAGATTTAGACCCCAGCCCACGAGACATTTGTCCGGGATATGTACAGATTGCTGTGGGTCGCCCCCATGAAGCGCCAGAGGTCGGAAGGATAATTGGATTGGATCTTGAATGCATAAAGCTAGATCATCATGCGTAATAATGGATACCTGAATCCTAAGAAGGGTAATTGGGTCAAATTTCTAGACCAGAGGAGAGTTACGATAGTCTGCAAGCTAGTCCTAGCCAGTCAAGAGCTTAGCCAAAAAGGGCTATTCCAGCTAATTGCAGGGCTGGAACTGTAGAGCCCTCTAGACCTAGATAGATAGCCCAGTAGAGCTAGCAGGAGCTGGGCAATAATGAGATGTCAAGTCTGCTCAATCATTATACAGATACCTTGGATATCCAGTAGTCTATCCGACACTGGGTTATCATACAAACCTCTGCGCAAAACCGACAACGAGCCTTCTTCCCGATAACTTAGCATTGCAGGATTTCAATGCAGAAACGACAGATGTCTCGCCGTATGACATCAACGTGTGACATTGGGTAACGGAATAACAACGTCAGTTGGGTAGTATCTGCCTTGTCCTGCCCCCGCAAGGCTGTTGCACAAGGCTTCCACGCATGGTTGTCGCGCAAGGCTGACAACCGCTTGGCGAGGCGTTTCTTTCGGATAAAGGCTTGGCTTGTCATCTGCCTTCGAGATCGGACCTTTGAGACAATCCCCCATCTTCATCGCCTGCAAACTTCATCTCGAGACATCTGCCCAAAAATGTCACGAAGGGTGTGCCCTGATTCAGCCCTGCGAGCCGAAAGCAGTGCAAGGACCAGAACACAGACTCTTCCTTACAAGGTCAGCAACGGACGAGTTCAGGATAAGTTATCGGCCTATGATGATTTTCCTTGGAAGAAGATCGAAGCCTACTTGAAGCAAAAGTGGCCGGGTTGGACGAACTTCAATGAAGTGCATGCACGTATACCTACATCTAGTCATGAGACGTAACGAGTAGTTTTATGGAGTGGCTGACGCGCCCGCAGGTGGGCGATAGCTGGCAGTTTGAGGTTCCCGAAAAGTTGACCGAGGTGAGTGGTAAAAGCATGGGGCAAGGCTTGGGGCTGAGGCGTGTCACAAGCAGATCGAGAAGCTCTCAAGCGGGAGCGAGACGCGCCGCGAAAGCAGCGTGAGTCAGTCTCACCTGAACGCTAAGCAAACAATTTTCTGTTGTTTCAAGGGCAGATCGGGCAAAGGGTATTACAAGTGGCGTGTAGAGACCTAGAATATCATCTCTTGAATGGGCATTAGTCTTCAAACAACTTTGGGCTTGAAAAGCGGCTTCAATCCAGAACCCCTGATCTTCCTTGTTTTAAACCTCCCCAGCCGCCGAGGCTTACTTCGCAAGACCGATTGAAGACGCCATCGTAGACTTTAAATGCTTTCAAAAAGTGCGGCATCTTTTACGACCGGCATCACATAGCTCCACCATTCATTACTCATCTAATTCATTGGACTGAATTGGTAGAGTAATGCCCGAACTACCCCTACCTGCTGAGTTGGGGCTATCTTTCAGCAACTGCAGCGACTATCCTGCCAATCTGATCGTGAAAGGAACGTCCAATCATCGTTCGACGCTCAGCTCCTACAAGAAACGGCTGGACGATGCTGAGTCCAAGCTTTGTCTTGTTCCAGACACAGATGATGTCGACCAGGAGTTTGAGGTTCACTTCAGAGACCTCAAAACAGCGGATGGAAAGGGTAAATAGATATTCGGAATCGACTATGCAAAACTCTCAATGCGCTGACTATCGCAAGATGTTGATAAGAAGAACGTACATTCCCCAGATGGGGTAGCCCGATGGCTTGGGACCAGCTTCACTCCGAGTTCTGTTGATTCCAGCCAGCGGATAGCCACGTTCTCGAAAAGAGATCCAAAATGTCGCTTTATGTACACCAAAACACCACCCATCACATCGAGTATGCGCTGATCAAAGTCTAGATATCTGTACGCCGAGAACAGTCGCGACAAGCTAAAAGTCACTCGGGAAGTGCTTGTCCAGATCCTAACCTTCCACCAAGTTATGCCACTTTACCTAGATTTCATGTTCATCTTTGGAGCTCAAAGCAACCCAAAAGACTTGCGATTCAGCGGCTTTCGGGAGAGGACTATGATGCGAGACCCAGCACGTGGATTGCCAGTGCCTAGCCTAGGTCGCAGCGGTCGAAATTTTCAGATTTCCTATAATCTGAAAGGCGTCACGTTCAAAAGTAAAGGAAACGAGAGCATGAGACTTGATGAGTGGTCGATACGTCAGGCCGCTATCTATCACCAATTTGATATCGTATTTGGCACGACGTTGTGGATAGTCACAAAAGGCAGATTAGACATCCAGCAGCGCTACAAAGAGCTTACAGGTCCTGATGGAAGGGCTGAAGACAAGTCATTTGACTCCCTCGAAGATTGTTTCCGCTCCACGTTAGCCGCTCATTTGCTATATTGTCACTGGTCAACAGAAGACTGGCGCTGGTACATTCGATGGCTGGAGGATGTCATTGACGAAGAGGTAAGGAAGCTTGCCTTCGTGTAAGCTCTGCTAACTCTGTCCAAGAGTTCCATGGTGGTATACGGTCCCCGGGGTCCTGGTTACGCTCACCGCGAGTATAAACCGTACCACATTCAAGATCTGCAATATTGGCAAGACAAGACCAATGAAGCTGTCATGGTTCTTGAAGCCAATGTTGGGGTAATCTCTGCGTTACGGAAATTCTATGCGAATTTGAGAGAGCATAAAGACTTTCCTGCCGAACTGAAAAATCGTGTAACAGACGATATCATTAGCTTCGCTGCTCACCTTGACGAAATCATCGATGACTTCAATATGCAAATCTCACGTGCTAAGCTCCTGGCTGGCATAACTAACGACCGCAAAGAACTTGTGGTCCAGCATCTCCAAGGACAGGTCGCGGAGCGAACGGAGCGATTGAACCTCAATCTCGAAAGGGAGGCTATTGTAATGCGAATCATCACTATTGTTACCCTTGTGTATCTTCCTGCTACCTTTGTATCAGTTAGTATACCTGTGCCTTAGGACAAGTTTTATATGCTAATGTACCATGTTCAGACATTCTTTAGTACCGATATCGTTAAATATCAGGATCAAGGAGATGGCAACGGTGCTCCGGGAAACGGGACGTTCTCCGCTGTCGCCATGCGGCGATGGATCCAAGTGACACTTCCCTTGACCGCTCTAACGCTTGTTGTTGCCTATTCGACATATAAGATTGCAGAACACACCAGACAAGGGGTAAAGCTCTTCGAACATTCTAGCCAAGCCAATAATCCTGCTCAGAGAAAGGCAAAGACACGGCCTACGAGTTCATCACAACAGCGATCGAATCCTGGTCTATTCAGGGGGTTGACTCGAAGACTCAGTGCTCTGCGCATGTTGAACGGAGCGTCGCAGGCGAAGGCATCATCTCTGCCACTCCACGAGACATCAAAAGCTGCTGGCTAAAGAGCTTCAGTAAACCGTGGATGATAGAGGAAACGGGCATACTTAGTGGGATCGTCGATTCTTCATACGCCTCCCTAGAAGCTCTCTCAGTGAGCAGTCTCCGCCGATGGATAGCGTCAATGTAGACCGGGAAATGTTCTACGCGTAAACGACGTGTGGCACATGATCGAAAAAGCTCGCGGGGAGGTAAAACCTCTCCTAGACTAGGTAGGTAATTAGCCCCTCTAGCTTTTCTTCAGATAACTTCTTCCGCAATACCTACAATAGCAGTCTTGGGGATTTTTGTATTAAGTGCCTAAGCATAAGAATTCGTTTTAACAACCGCACACTTGAATCATTGGTAGGTGATGTGGCACAACCTTGAGACCTATAAGTCGGTGCGAACTCTTCGAAGGTTGGGGGGACGGATAATGGATTCGAGTACTCTAGGCTAGGCTAGGGGGTGAGCTTGCTGGTGAGAGCCTACGGATGGACGCTAGGTACGCTATGCCACAGGTAGCTGGTGCACCACCGTACCACACCAGCTTTTATCAAGCAACACTGACGCCACTTTCGGGCGATAAGCTTTCCGCTCCAGCAAACGGCTGGATTCGGTCGAGTAGCGGGGATCATAGGATGGTACATGGATGACAGGCTTATTCTTCGAGTCTAGCGGAAGATCATTACCCGTGAACCAAGGATGAGTCCCCACTTAATTGACTGCTGCAGTTTCCCCTTTGGACCTTACCACCTTCACCTCGGCCCACCGGTTCTTAGGTACTACACCAACTTCCTGTACCCGATGCCTACGACTTGCATCAGCGTGCTCTGAAACCCGTGATGATGGTCGCTACTGCACGAGGAAATTAAGAGAATTACGACGGTGTTTTCACTACTTTCTCGCTAAGATCCTTGTGCGGATCTCTCCAGATAGGTCTGAAAGGCTCCATTAAAGGATGCCACCGGACGCAGGAGGATGACGCAGATGTGCATTTTTATACGTTGAGTCATAGGGATCCTTACGACTTTCTCCAGTACGTATAGAGTGTACGGAGTACAGCCCTCTCCCACGACAGTCAGATCCTCAGCCGAGCCAGCAGCAGCAACGTGGCAAGAATCGTAGATTTCCTCTGTTCAAAGATAAGTAAGCCTTGACCTTGTGCAAGGAGTTTAGTGCTTCTAGTCGCTGAGATCATGATTAGATGTCACCTGGTCGTATCGTACGCTGTCCTCGAAACAAAAGCTTACTGTGGAGTGAGCAAACAATATGCGAAGAGCCTCGAGGCGTGTAGGGTTGATGTGCAAATCGATTATTGACGCAGCTAGGCCCCGGGCAATCCCAGCCTCAGGGCACTTGCAGCTTGGGCACCTGCTGGATTACACCATGAGATGATCCAGCCTTTCAAGCGCCACCGCGCGCAGCCCCTCAAGCGCCACTTTGCGACGATAGGTCAACACGCTCATGAGCGAAGCTGATTGGGTTGCATCTCCCCGCCTTCACAGACTGGAGCGACTTTGCTTTTCCCAAGCTCTCTCGCAAGGCTGGAATACTGCGCGGGCGGAGCTTCAGCTGCGATGGCTCTACCTTTCAGACCCCGACAGATCTCATCTTCTATATGGCGGGTTGATCGCAACGTCTATCTCGTCTGGTCTTTCTACATATGACTTCTTTGATCAACGAATGCATGCTGGAACCGGTATCGCGATGGAGGCCCGCGACTCGAGCTATCTCGAGAGGTTTTCGGCCAAGCTGAAGAGTGATTGGACCCACGTCGCAAAAGCAGCTTGTCTTCGAAAATGCCAGCACCCAAGAGAGGGCTGCTGTAAGCGACGTTTCATGCATACAGCCGAGATTATTCGATGGATGAAATCCTCGGGCTCCAACGATTCCGTGCAATCCAATGACGCGACACCAAACGCCGATCGCTTGCTCAATGAGCTTTCTCCAGAGATGAAACGCCATCGTTCGTTTCCACTTGATTCGAAGTCCATACTTGAAGGGAAGAACAAGTGCGTTCTAGTTTTTAGCATCCTCCTCGAGCAAGGCTACGGCCATCTTATCGATCTTTTCCAAGATGCGAAAGTTTACGATACGGTCCTGGAGTTGCCAGATTACAAATACCAAGACAAGCTTCGAAAGGAACTCAACGAAAACAAGATCGACAATGTGAATCAAGTCATTGAGAGCTTTGAGGAAGCGAAATGGGCATATTTGCCATCTCGGCTCTCTCTTCACATGACAGAGAGATTTGAGGGCGGCAAGTTCGTAATGCCATTCTGCAGGCGGGAGACTGTCAATGAAAAGGGTGGTACAGCATCAGTATCTCGGGTAGCTGTAAAGGAACAGTTCATTGTAGATCAGGGCCTACAAGAGGCTTTAAAGAGCTCTTTATATGACGACCCTGATTTTGGAAATGTAAGTCTTTTCTGATTTTGTGAAATGCTCCACCTTACTTACAAGAGGGTTTCCGTAGTGCTATCAAATGGCCCTCAAGTCTTACTCCAGCGGTATGCGGACCGTATACAATTGGGAAAAAGACGCTTTTTTTGCTCTACGTCGTGATGACAGCCGTGCAATCGTGAATTATTTCGGATCCTATTCTCACGACGAGCCGAGAGAAACCCCCGAAGGCATTGTTAATGATACGACTTACAATATCTTGCTGGAGTATGGTCAGATGGACCTTGATGAATATTGTGCCGATCTAGCAAATGTACCTCCAGTAAGAGCGATGGAAGTCATACGCTTCTGGGAGTCATTCTGTACAATCGCCGATGCCATCAGACGAGTCCACAACTTTCGTATTCGTCAAGGGAAGCAGGAGAATTTCTATAATGGGTATAATTTTCCGCTGGCTTTAAGCATTCATTTACTTACGCCGACAGATGGCACGCTGACATTAAGCCGGACAACATATTAGTAGTCAACGGCGAATTTCGGTTAGCGGACTTTGGCTTTGCTAAATTCTCAGAGACTGTCAAGAATACCACTCTTCCTACGGAGTACATTGAGGGAGGCACGGACACTTATGGTAGGACCATAGCACTGAACACGATAGGATGATCTTGGCTAATTTGCTCAATCCCCAGGCGCTCCGGAATTTGCCAGGATGAAACAGTCAGGAACAAGGACTACGGTCACACAGACCATTGATACCTGGTCATTTGGATGTGTCCTCTCCGTGGTTGCAGCATGGATCATTCTAGGCTTTCAAGGCATTCGGCAATATGAAATGCTTCGGAAAATGGCGAACTCAAGACTGGGAGTGAACACTGACAGATTCCATGATGGAAATGACTTACTGCCAGAGATCAAGGACTGGCACGACTTCTTGAGAACCCATATGCGAACTTCTGATACTGCTACGCCGTTGATTCTTGAGCTAATCGAAACGCGCATGTTGCGGGCGCATCCAGAGGACCGTCACGAATCAGAAAAACTATGCAAAGAACTGGCATCCCTAAAACAGAGAGCGACACGAGAGCATGATGACAAGAAAGTAAGGGAGACGGAGGGCTGTGTGAAAAAAGCACTATTAGTGATGGACAAGTATGCAGTCTTGCAGGATGACAAGACCTCTCGAGTGGACGGTCTGCACGTCGGGAGCCGTTTACATGTCAACATAATAGATGAGGGACCAAAGCCTAGTCAGTTTCATATGCCTGTGCAAACACAAAACCACGAATCAAATCGGGCTGGAAAAGATAAAAGAATGCTCGATGTGCCGTATGCTAAGACGCCCCATCGGAAGGAAATTCTAGAGGAAGAGATGAAAGATATCCGACTATTATTTGGAATGAGTGAGGAAGGCATGCCTTCTGAACCTTTCTCTAAGCATTTTGGGGAAACTACGGATAGCCCCATCAACGATACACCTCCTCAAAAAGCTGGAGAAAGGTGGGGTGGGAGATTAACACCACGAAACCCGGCGAGCAGATCGATCTCTCCAGTCTACCGAGTTCCGATACCTCCACCAGCCTCAAGACCTAGCGGCTCTATTGAGAACGAAGCTTTCAGTGAGCCCCGCATACCTGCTAGAGGCATTTCTCCAGCTCCATCACAAGCACCCGGTATGGTCCCACGGATCATTACTTCAGCTGAATTTCCTGATCAAAACGCCTCCTGGGCCGCAAGCCCCGAGGCTGTCCAAAGGGTAGATAATCATCAAAGTACTGCCACCGAGGATGCTTTTCCGCGATTCTTCAATGGCAGCTCCTCGTCTAGTTCTAAAGTGAATCAAGGCGGACCAGAACCCCATAATCAGACCGAAGTCGCTCAGCATGAAGATAAGGGAAAGCTTCCCATGACACCTGAAAGCTCTAGATCTCCCACCATCATGACCTTATCTCCTCCAACAGGTCATCCTTCACCCCCACATGTGTATCATCTTCCGTTCGACATCTGCAGTGTTCGCAGACGGTTGGAGGCCGAGAAACCCCGGTCGAACTTCGAAAAGTGGAAGGCAAAGATAGGCAAAGAAGTCAAAGATCCAGAACTTGCAAGACACGTTGTAGACAGAGATATAGTAAGTCCTCATCCGTAGAATCTTTTGGTCTTTTTACTGATGTTCTCAAGGTTCTCGTTGTTGACAATGGAAGTACCATGGCTCAACATTGGCCGACTGCACAATTCGTCGCTCAAACCCTCGGAATGCAAGTCATGCCTCTGGACGATGACGGTATCGACGTGAGGTTTACCATTAATGGCGCAAAATACAACAAGAAAGCCCTTCGCGGCTCGAATGGCATCAAGGAACTGGAGAAGCTTCTAAGCTCGGCACGACCATCAGAGCCTCAGCCTGAGGATTCCAGGGAGGCAACCGACATGAATTTCGTTTTTTCGGACTTGTTTCGTGATTATTGGACGAAAGGTATCCAAAAACAAACTATGATTTTGATCCTTACCGATGCCGTTTGGGAGGGTACCTCTCTTGACAAGATGAACCAGACTATCGTTAGGTTCGCTCAGGAGGTTGAAAAAGATAGACGACGATTCAATCCGCGACATTTTACTCTTGGATTCATTCACATTGGCGACGGAGTTGAGGAGAAGAGAAAATTGAAAAGTCTCGATGACGACCTTTGTAGAAAAAATGGGCTTAAGTGAGTGAAACATCTCGATGACGACCTCACTCGTATCAGCTAATAGAAACTTTTTAGCGACATAATTGACGCTTGCTCCTGGAAGACTCGTGTGCGCAAAATGATACTAGGAAGTTTACTCGCCTACGAAGACGAGACAGAAGCGGATGGAGATGACGTGGCCACACTTTCATCGCCACAGAGCCCAACTGCGTCGCTTCATTACGAACAACAGGTCTTGAATCGTCTCTTTGATGAGTTCAACAGTGGCCGGCTCAAAGTTATTCTGCCAGATCTTCGATCTCATCACATGCACGGCGCGTCAAGCCGAAACTCCCTCAGCGTGTCTCCGAGTCGGCATACTTTCGGTCTATCAACAAATAGAGATGCAACACTAACTGGCACGAGCTTGAAATCTACCGAAACGAAGTCGAGCTGGAAAGACAAATTTTCTGCTCAATTTAAATCCCAAGGCTAAAATCGGGAATATCTAGACGCTTCTCCTTGCACACATTTCCTCAGTATGCTATTCATATACTGCCATGGCCTAGGCCACATATGCTCAACGTCTTTCCGTCCTGGTGCGTGGCTTCCGGCGTTCAGATTCATTTGCAAGATACCCACAAGGTACGCATTTCTTGGTGCTTGCGGAATGTATGGATCTTTGGTCTTTCTAACAAAGCCTATAGTCCATGGATGGTGCTAATAGCATGATTTCGTTTTTAGAGTTCAAACTTGTTTACTTGATGTTGGATAAGATGATAGAAAGGAGGCAGCACCAGTATTTGTCGACGAATCATATTGGCTTCTGGCCACTTGTTTCGATACGATCTGTCCAAAACTGCCCTCGCAATCATACATGTCAATGCATCAGCACATAGTTGACTATTGTTGAGTAATGATCCTACTGAGATCATTCGATAAGCTGAAGCATTGTCCAACTGTACTGAACATCAACATTCCGGCGCTTTCAGACAGGATCAATCAAACAAGGACGGCACAAATCCTGCAGCCCAGCGGAGGGATGTAGCGATGGGGTGAAATTGAGTGCTCTGAGCCATATTTGGCCGAATGGCCCAGTGCGTATGTTGTCAATCCTTCGAAGTGTGGCCAACGGGAATCAAGCATAAGCAAAGCTTGACTTCGAGACGTCATTCACTTTTCACCTGCCGACCTGATTCATGCAGCCAGTGGCAGGAGTAACAGACAGAAAAGTATCACGATGATTCAAGATAGGAATGAGAGACCCAATCACACCGCGCCACGCCAAGCAGACGAGTGGATTGGAGAAAGCACCGTTTGTGATGTACATGTAACTTGCTGATGCAACTATAAATTGAATCCATGAGGTCACTTCAGATATTCCGTTACTACAGACTCGAGTTACTCTTCCGTTCCATAAACCTAGTAGCTCTCTACCTCTCCCCTCCTCCCCTCCTCCTTTAAATCCGGCATCCATCCTTTCGGTCTCTCTCTCCCCCTTACAATCAGTCCATACAACGCCTTTTCGACCTTCTCCACACTCTGCTGCATGACCCCCATTTTCTTCTGCACGTCCCAAGAGAGTGGGCTCGATCTATCAATATCGAGTCCTTCGAGCGTGGCACGTAGCTGCCGCAAATCCTGCATGACATCCCGACGGCGCGTATGCACCCGGCTTCCCTTCTCCCGACTCTCAGATACAGTAGCTGGCATATCAATCTCCATGGCCTCGGCGGAAGGCCCTACAGCGATTCCAGAGGGCCTTGATTCCGCATGCCCAGACGAAGAAGGCACATCGCTCCCCGGCAAGACCTGAGACGTCGCCATTGCCGTGATAGCGAACCGCATCAGCTCGCCTGTCATGTCAAAGATCCCTAGTACGTAGTCCTCCAGCGACAGAGTAACGGGCGCATGCGGGTTTCCGAGTTCGGCTAAGCGAGCGCTGGCGTCTTGGTAGGAAATCAAGGTCTGGGTCTCGAGATAGTGCTGGAAGGAGAGAGATTCCATGAATTCTTGGTTACCGCCGGTGATGTTGCGGGAGTAGCGGTGGGCATTTTGGCCTTGGAGATCAGGGGAGATGGCAGAGTATTGGGTGCGGATATTTTCCCAGTGAAGTTCATTGCTTTTGGTAATAGATTGATGGAGAGGTTGATTGATTTGCCGGGCCCTGAGGTCTTTGGTGAGTTGTTGAATTCTGAAGCGCGGGACTTGCTAGTACCTTTGGAGCGCGAAGATTCTAGGGAATCCATCATTAGCTTACGCATGAACAGATACAAACGAAATCGCACTGACATCTTTTTACTTGCGGCGGTGATATCTCGAGAAGCTTTTACAATCCGTTCGCGTCTATCATGATGCTCATCTAATTCTGCCCGAAACGTTTCGAACATGGGAAGGAACGGCGAGCTGGGCTGATCGCTTTGCTTATCCATTGCTTCTTCGAATTGGCGTTTTCTTCCCATTTGGACCATCCAGAGATTTGTGAGATTTGAACACTATGCGAAGACGGACCAGTGCCTGTTAGTATCTGGAGTAGGCGAGCAGCTTGGAGGTCTGGGCAAGATGGTATGGAAGAGGTAAGTACCTCCTATATGCACGTCATCCGTGACCCCTGCAATTGGTCAATTTAGCGCAATTTCGACACCGGAAGTCTCGTTTCTTCTCTCTACTCCCCACGAAACTCTGTCTATGAGGTACCCTTTCTCGCCCTACATGAGGGATTAGTTCGTCGATGCTCAATGGGAAACTAATGTCATTCGTCGTTGCGTTTTGTTCGTTCGTGCCCGAATCGTCCCCAACATGGACCGCTTTTGGTCCAACTCGCGACTTGTCTTTGGTTCTGCGGTTCTTCTGCGTGTTGCCTTGCTTGGATTCGGCATTTTACAGGATAACTACTCTCCAGTGAAATACACAGATATCGACTATTTCGTCTTCACTGATGCTGCTCGCTATGTTGCGACCGGGCGGTCGCCCTATATGCGAGACACATACAGATACACTCCATTACTAGCATGGATGCTGTACCCCACGGCTTGGGGCGGCATTTGGTTTCTTTTCGGAAAACTTCTTTTCGCATTCGGCGATATCATTGCCGGTGGATTTGTTTATCGTATACTCCGGGATGGGGCTGATATGCCTCCAGCAAGAGCGTTAAAGTTCACGAGCATCTGGATCCTCAACCCGATGGTTGCCCAGATCAGCACAAGAGGGAGCTCCGAGGGTTTACTTGGAATGATCATCATGGCACTATTGTGGTCTGTTTTGCAGAAGAGAATCGTGCTTGCTGGGTGTCTACTCGGGTTTGCGGTACACTTGAAGATATATCCGTTCATCTATGCGGCTTCAATCATATGGTGGCTCAATGAAAGTGCTTCAGCTCAAACGTCAGGCAAACACACCCGAAGTCCGAGCACAGGTCTTCTCGTGTCCCTCCTCAAATTTTGCAACAGGTCTCGCATCCTGCTGGCCCTCTCCAGTGCCATTACATTCTTCTCTCTCAACGTAGTCATGTACGCGCTGTATGTGTGCATCCTCTCTCTTCATACTACTTTCTGCTTACAGTTTCCAGATACGGCCGGCCATTCCTAGAGCATACCTACTTCTACCATCTTACCCGGACTGACCATAGGCATAATTTTTCGCCTTATAATATACTACTCTATCTCCAGGCTTCTCCGGAAACCCAATCGAACGTTCATTTGGAAAGACTGGCGTTCCTTCCCCAATTATCCTTGGCTCTTGTGGTCATTCCACTTGCACTTGCTAGAAGAGACCTGCCGTCCACGATGCTAGCCCAGACCTTCGCCTTCGTAACATTTAATAAGGTGTGCACAAGCCAAGTATGTCAAACGTCTTGAGATGCAATATTCAGGCTAACTAGAATAGTATTTCCTGTGGTACATGATGTTTCTTCCATTTTACCTGTCTTCATCATCTCTTCTCCGAAACCCCCAAGTAGGCATCGTGGCGCTTGTGGTCTGGGTACTCGGCCAGGTAAATTCCCTAACCTCGGACAATAAGACCGTGCCACTGATGTTTGTCACAGGCAGTTTGGATTCAGCAAGCCTATCAATTGGAATTTCTCGGTCAATCGACATTCGTTCCCGGCTTGTGGTTATCTAGCATAGCTTTTTTTCTGGTAGACATTTGGCTGCTTGGTATCATCATTGCAGATGTAGGTCAGCAATCTACAAGGGTAGAATACGACAAGAGTCGAGCCAAGAAAATGTCGTGAACTGAATGGTGCTACCCCGCTCTAAGACCGAGGCTCTTGGATGAGATCATAGGTATCTCGTCATTTACGGATGCGCGTAGTGGTCTAATACTGATGGCGGATCTGCTAGACGTATTTTCTTCAGCGCAAGACTGCCATTCAATCGAAAGTACCTTGAGGAACGATCCTTCGGGTTGATATCCGATTAAGGAATTCTCTAAAGATGCCGAATATCCTCATCACTGGAGCTGCCAGCGGTCTCGGTGCTGAATTCATGAGATTGTACTGCGCTGATAGCAAAAATCGGGTCTTTGCCTGTGACAAAGATCCTGTCCTGGATATCGCGGAGAACGTGGTCAAGTCTCAAGGCGATATTACATCCCTTCAGTACCTCTCAAGCTTGGAAGAGCTCTTGAAGAATATACCGATCGATCTCGTTATCCATTCAGTTGGCATCCGCGGCCTTGTGCCCACCGTCGAGGCAGTTCATCCCACGGACGTCGCCCGCGCTGAAAGTTTGGAGGTTATGAACGAGGATATAATTGCACGGACCTTTCAGATTAATACCATAGGCACTTTCTCGCTTATCAAATGTCTGCTTCCCAATCTCCATCAGGCATATATCGCGAACGGGCGCGTCTGTCCCAAAGTCATTGTCATGTCCTCGCGCATGGGTTCCATTGGGCACAACACCAGTGGTGGCGCATATGCATACCGCATGTCGAAAGCAGCCCTCAACGCCATGATCCGGAGCTTCAGTTTTGATATTTCATATGCGACCTTCTTAATGGTGCATCCAGGCCGAGTAGAGACAGGATTGACAAAATCCCGGGAAGAGGGCGCGATCGAGGCGGAGGAAAGCGTAGCCTCGATGCTCAAATTAATTAACTTTGCTGATAAGCCGCATTCAGGCAAGTTTGTGGATCGATTCGGGGTTGAAATTCCTTGGTAAAGGGGAGCCATTGGATTGAGCTGGGAGTAACTCATAGATATAGACAAGGGACGATTTCAATGAGGCCTTTCTCTGAATCCGTTGTACGCCTCGCCTGCATATCATCCATCGACTCCCGTGATGAAGAATGTTAGAGGGCCATGCTTCAAGCCCAATTCATTCGGATGCTAAACCCTCCCTTAGCCGGCTGCTTATCATATTCGGCTGCCATATGTAGTCTTCCGGCGTTTCATTAATTTTCGGTCACATCTCAGTGTGCCAGCCCGACTCCATAAGCATCAGCTCTCTTCCTCTATCACCTCCTCTCCAGGCTCTTCCACCTCTTCCGGTCCTACCACCTTTTCCAATACCTCCACTCCCTTCCTCACTCTCTTCACCAATTCCTCCATCCCCTGAAACACATCTCCGTCCACGACCGCCCTTCTCGCCTCCTCCAACGCCTTCATCGCCCTTTCTTCTTGCTCACTCTCCCTCTCCCTGCCCTTCCCCCTCCCCTTCGCCGCAGCTTCGTTTTCCGCTGCCGACTTCTCCGCCTCCATCCCCTCAATCCTTAGCATAAGCCCTCCACCCCCAGTATCCTCCCACGTCGGCGCCGCCTCCACGCTCGCCCCCAACACCTGCCACGTCGGAGACAATGAGTGCGCCGACAGCACACTTCGCGCGTCCGACGCCATATTGAGGATCACCGCACGCTCTTCCCTCCCCTTACCCACTCCTCCACTTCCTTCCTTTCCTCGCTCTGCTTCATCATTCGCCTCTCCCTCGTGCACTGCAGAGCTAGGGGCATGCGGATCCAAGGCGCGCAAACACGCATCGGTTAACCGCTCCGGGTCGTCGTCCGCAAAGAGATAGTGCACGGCTGGGTGGAAGTGTGCGCCCGTTTCAGCGTCTTCGATGAGTGTGAAGAAGGGGCGGAAGGATGGCGGTGGGAGGAGGGAGGTGGTGGGGTCGTCGTCCTCGCCGTCTGCGTTGACGGTGGGGTAGGGAGGGGTAGCTTCGATGTCGGACGCGGAACTGGATTTGTGTTTTAGGCGGGGGATTTTGGAGGGGAGAGGGTTTCTGGTCGTGGATGTGCCGGTGGCTTGTGACATTGCCGTTAGTTTGCTCGGTAGGCGAAGAGGGTTATTGAGATGATAGATGGTTCGGTGGCATACGGATTGGAGTTATGGCCGGGATGACGTCGGCGGGCTCGTCATCTTCGTCGGGTGGGAAGGGTGAAGGGAGGAGCTGGATGGTAGGTGGGAAGTTAGACATGTCTGCCGCCTCGCATAGGGTGAGGCTGGTATGGACGAGCTATGCCTGACGGATATGATGCATAATTGCAGGCATCCACCTCTCTGGGGTGCAGCACAAAGCTTGTGAGGAGCTTCGGTGATCGACAAGAGCTCCCCGGTCGCTTATCATCACGTGCTATCGATCCAACCGCCAACCACATAAGGCAAGTGCCTTCCGTGGATATTTATCCTGACCAAATTTTTCCATCTCTTACTCCTCGATCACCAACTAGCCCAGATGCGAACCATTCTACTCGGACCAACGACCGATTTCGCTGCGTCCCTACCATATTTCTTTAGTCTTCTCGATTTAAAGAGACGACGTTAAATTTCTCTATATCTTCAGACGAAGGACAAGGCTTAGTGGCATTGAGGCAGGTCGATATTATTATTTTCCGAAATTCACATGTATGAAACCTATAAGTCGCACTATTTGTCTCCTTGAGAACCCTTCAAAAGAGCTGAGTGCGCTTTTACGAGAAACAGCAAAGTATCGTCAACCCTCAGATCCTACTTCTGCTCTGCTCAGGAAGATCACACCCAAGATACCAGAAACTCCCAACCTTTACGAGCTTGATCGCTTCTTTGCGCTCTGGAGCGACTTCTGAATACTCTGGGTTACTGTCTGCTTAATTTGCGCTGACCTGACTCTTACGCCTTTGCTCTCCTTCGATGGCTGTCCGAGAAAGCGATGTCGGACTATATCAATATCTCGCTCTCGGGTAGTATGATGGAGCTCAAGATCAAAAGTCAAGAATATCCGCGCAAGTACAATATAAAGTTCGGCATATGCTAAACTATTGCATATGTTAGCTTCTCTGCACTTGGAGTGAAGAATTCTCAGGCAAACTTCATGCCGAGGCACATGCGGCTGCCGCAACTGAAGGGTAGATAGTATCGACTGATTCGATCAAGTTCCGGATTTTCTGGTAGCCATCTCTCTGGTTTGAATTCCATGGGGTCTTCGAAGATGGCCGGGTCAAGAAGTATGTCACGGAGAGTTATGCTCACGGCCACCTGTCGTGATATTTCAATTAGCTTCCATCCTACGCTTCTGGCAAAGTTATGACCTACTCCAGGTGGAATATTCCAGTCTCTGTATCTTAGTGCCTTGTCGGGTGAAACCACAGGTAGGCGAGACGTCAATACTGGTGCAATTCGGAGTGTCTCTTTGATGACAGCTGTCTAGGAAAAATATAAGTCGGCAACTGTAGAACGCGGCTGAAAGAGCGTCATACGCACCAGCCAAGGGAGCCGCTCCAGGGTCTTGAGATCAATCTTGGCACCCGGCTGTGACAGTGTCTCCGCGAGTTCCCTTTTCAACCTCTCCAATGCATCGCTCTTCTTCTCTAGTAGAAAGAACATGGCTGTGGTTACGATTCGGCCTGTGGTCTCTCCTCCAGTTCCGACGACGCCGAAACCCTCTTGTGCCATGCGCTTCGGCTTTTGCTCATCTGGCGAAATGTTTGGATTGAAGAGGATACTGTGGAATATACTCCGTGGAGACATTGCCTCATTTGCCGGTACAGCACTGCTCGCCTGTTTCCTGATCGTTATTTTGGCCTGCTCTTCCACGCCCTAACTCGTCGTAAGCATTATGAATGACCTAACTTCCATCTCGGATGAAATCAGCAGGGCATACCTGGTTAAAATGGACTATTCGCGACATTTGTCGTGAGATGAGGGTTATCAGCTGGTCAGGCAGCTGCAATACTAACGGCATGATCCAGGTGAATTGCTTCACAAGCGGGGTCGACATTGCTACGGCATGTATTGTGTCATACCAGTCAATACCTCGCTGTTCCTCCTTGAGCAAATTCATGGAATAATCTAAGCAAACATCGCACAGAACATCAGTCGTATAGGATATGGCAATGATTCGCATGTCCGCGTATCCCTTTTCTTTGAATTGCTTCCGCATTAAATCGAAAAGCTGCTCCGTCAGAACGTGGATTCTTGACTCCTTGGAAGCAACAGAGGCCTTTGAGAAGAATGAACTGATAACGGCGCGTCGCTGACGATGGAGTCGATGAGGTATGGTCCCAAATACTGTGAGAGACAGTCAATCCGTAACGTACTTAAGAGCACTCTGTCGGTCAGCTTACTGCCATCTGGAGTACCAGCCATATGCGGTGCTGGAGGGTATTTGTCACGGACTCCCTGAAAATATCAGCCCAGGAGAATGATGATTCTGCTCTGAACCTAGTAAGTGTTACATGGGTAGGTCCAATTTCTAGTACCTCGACCCACGATGAGTCTCTAACATGTATTTCGTCTGGATTGATGCGTATGATGGGTCCTTGGAATGGATATTAAGTGGAATTAAAGGAGGTAAACCTTGACGGGATTCTATACCGTAAATCTCATGCATGCGCTCTATCTCAATGAAAAAGGTTCCGCCAGGTTGTTTCAAGATATCGAAATAGAATTCATACCATTTTGTGACTGCTGCTAGTTTGGGGCCTGGAAACTTTGCCAGAGGATGGAAAAATAGCCGATAGGTAGCAACACTAACACAATAAATTACGAACAGAGAAATAATAGCTGCCCATGTGTCTAAGATTGGCATAGCGAGCTCTGATTTGACTAAGACTTACCTGCTCCAAGTTGGTTGTCGGAGTTAATGCACTTCTGTGGGGAAACGGCGATTTTGTATCAAAAGCACCCTGACCCCGCATCTTCATGTAGAGTACCGTGGAGGTTCGTTCTACTCATTTCTACTGGAGCACTATAAACGAACCTAGTAGGCCCAGATCTGGATCTACTAGTTCGCGACTTCACTCGCTTTGGCAAAATTTGCCCTTAAGTGGTACCGAACTGTAAATCAAGCAGATCGAAAGGGCAGAATATGTATGAGGCTGTGCTGTTCAAACCGGACCCCGCTAAAGAGCGCCCGAGCCAAGCGCTTTTCGCCGGTGTACGATACTCTAGCCACCAAAGCCGATGTTCAATCATCTCCAAGCCCCGTGCAGTCAATAATACTGCCTACCTCGACGACACGGGATTGATATAGCTTTCCAAATCGCTACTCCAGTTGCTACACATAGAAAGGCTCCTTCAAGTGGTTCTACTTTCCCGATCACCGCTTCTCTGACGTTCTGATTGGGCGTCTCAAGTGCCGTAGCGCTCCACCCTCAGATCCACATTGATTCTATGGACAATACTCGATACACTATCGGATGGATTGCGCCGCTTGCGCTGGAATTGGCGGCTGCCCTGGCTATGACTGATGATAATTACGAAGAAATCACCGTAGGCGACCACAAATACCATGGAGGAACAATAGGAAAGCACTATGTTGTGATGGCAGTCCAATCAAGAACGGGTACTACCGCTGCCTCCGGTCTTGCCGCTTGGATGTGCGCAGCTTTCAGGAACCTCAAATGCTTCCTGGTCGTTGGAATCGGAGGTGGTGTTCGCAGTTATGGGCCATACGGTGCAGCCTCTCAGATAGTATTAGGGGACGTCGTAGTGAGCGTTCCAAAAGGGAACTTCGGCGGCGTTGTTCAATATGACGTTGGGGCGTGGACTGGCGACGGTCACCTTGAAACGAGCGGGCACACGAATAGTCCGCCTGCTTTTCTCTTGGATATTGTCAATTCTCTCACGGCCAAACATAGGAGATCAGCGTCCAAAATCCCTGTATTTCTGAAGGAAATGCGGAGCAGGCTGAACGCTAATGAGCAACATAAATTCGAAGACCAAGGTGCCGAGAACGACAGGCTTTTCGACGATGACTACGACCATCCCGAGATAGACAGAGGCAGGAACTGTGTTGATGTTTGCGACCGAAAGAAATCCACGAGCCGAAAGGACCGAGGAGACGGAGCTCTCAGACTGGTTGATACCCCTAACATCCATTATGGCAACATAGGTTCCAGCAACCAGCTCCAGATTTCAGCAACCAAACGAACTAAATGCCAGAATGAGCATCAAATTATCTGCTTTGAAATGGAAGGTGCTGGCGTCATCCAAACTCACCCATGTCTTGTCATCCGAGGAATTTGTGATTATTCAGACTCGCACAAGAACAAAAAGTGGCAATCATATGCGGCAGCCACTGCAGCAGCGTATGCGAAGGAACTGTTGGGCGAATTACCAGCATGTCGCTATACGAAGTCGAGTGCAGTAGCCGACGAGCGCAGGGAGCATGGTAAGTCTTGTGAGAAACTCTAAAAGCAGACTCGATCGCTCTCGCTAAAGGACATTGCAGATTCCCAGGTATTTTCTGGTTCTATCAGTACTACCGGAGGCAAAGCGTTCCTTGGAAATACCTTCTATTCTAATGGGGGCAATATGACTTTTTGAGTCTCGACGTCAACGAGCCGGTGATCTGATGCTCGATCTATGTGACATTGGTGGTATTCGGGTATTCCGTGCTGCATGCAGACCTGCACAGCCCCCTAAATACAGCCTCATCGTCGTGTCAAGACGGTGCTGTGCTACCGGGATGTACTACACGGTGCCTACAAGGCACTGTTGCCTAGAATCTGAGCGATAAGCTTAATGAGGTGCTAACGAGGCTCGCCAATCACGGTGCAAGGCTGAAGCGACCCCGCTCCACGAAGGCAGTCTTGCAGGCAGGCGGCTCGATCGTGGTTGCGATGGCATTACTTTGATGATATCCCATCAATTTACTTCAATCATCTATTCTAGCCAACTAGCCGTAGCGGACCCACGTCACCACCGCCTGTCCGGCAGACGGCTGATTCAAGAATGGACATAGAGCCTTGAAGTGATCTAGAGCGATGGAAGCGCAGACATCGTCTCCCGCCAACACTTTCAGGGGCGACCAGCACACCTACGGAGGCCAATCCTTCACAGGAAACAGCTTTCATACTGGTGGAGGCTCAGTCTCCTTTACTGGTGTGTATCCGTCGTCCCTTGGGGATCGACGACCTGAGTTTGACCGCCGTTCGTCGAATAGAGCTGATAAAGCGGCTAGGGCCACTCGACCGCAAGGAGAAGATTACAAAATTCCTCAAAACACTCTACAGCAATACTTGCCCCTATGAAGACCGAAAGGAGCGGAACAGAGACCGCGAACTAGGGACATGTGAGTGGTTCGTAAATCACCATCTCTTCCGCCAATGGGATCACGATATTGGTTCTAGATTGCTTTGGGTCTCCGCCGATCCTGGATGCGGTAAATCGGTTCTAGCGAAGTACCTGATCAATGAAGTACTTCACAGCAGCAACCGGACCATCTGCTATTTCTTCTTCAAAGATGACTTTGATGATCAACGAAATATTACCAATGCGCTTTGTGCAATCCTTCGACAGATTTTTGACCAGAAACAGCACCTTCTGGAAGAGGCATTACTAGATAAACTTGACAAGGATGGAGAGAGAGATTCTTGCAGTCATTTTACAATCTGTGGAAAATTCTCCTCAGCGTCACAGCGAATCCGGCCGCTGGAGAAGTAGTCTGTGTTCTGGATGCCTTGGACGAATGTCAAGATAAAGATCGAACCCAATTGATAGAAACCCTAACCACATTCTACTCTGGTGAGCCAAAGAAGCACAACTTAGAGGTTCTGGTGACCAGTCGATCTTATGGAACTATACGACGAGGATTTCGGCAGCTAGAGACGTAGTACCCGTTGATTCATCTAAGCGGTGAGAACGAGATTGAAGCACAACAAATCTCACAGGAGATTGATATCGTTGTGCGAGCTAGAGTCGCGAGGATTAGTATCGAAAGAGATCTAGAAAACCACGAGCAAATTTTCCTTCAGGAGCAACTGTCAGCAATTGCACCATCTCATCGCGCGTATCTCTGGGTTTACCTTACCTTAGATGCTATTCAGAAGACTCCAGAGTTTACACGAGGCAATGTTCAAAGGGTAGTTCGGAATATACCTCAAAGCGTCGACGAAGCCTATACAAAAATCCTGGAGAGGAGTTCAGACCAAGAGAAGGCTCGGATAGTTCTTTCAATCGTTACTACTGCAGTGCGACCGGTGTCCGTCCAAGAGATGTCTTATATGATGATGATTGCGAAATCTCAAAAAGCCTCTTATGATCCGTTCGAAGAATTAGAACCAGAATATCGTTTTGCAATTACAATCCGAGACTTATGCGGCTTGTTCGTTGTCATCTCTAACTCAAAAATTTTTCTCCTTCATCAGACTGGCAGGGAATACTTAGTACAACAGATATCGAGTGCATGTTTGAAGCAGCTCTCTCAACTTGGATATCCAAGCAGCTGGAAGGGTTCACTACAGCCAACGACGTCGAATAAACTTCTAGCGAACATATGTATCTGGTATCTTAGTTCTGACCTCGTTTCCCTGGCCATTCCGACCATTCCGTTTTGCTGGACTATTCCTCTTCGAATTGGACCACTCACTTCCGCGATACAGACATACAGAGCCAGGACACGATAGCAAAACTAGCAAGAGACCTTTGCAAGAAGCGATCCAGTCGATATGAAGTATGGATTCACCAGTATAATGACCAGCATAGAACAACGCTGCCTCAATCTCCCAATAGTCTTAGCGTCGCGTCGTTTTTCGGGCTTTCAGCAGTTGTCGAGATCTTGCTCGGAATGGAACAAAGGGAAGCCTATTCGGAGGGCAGATCTAGTCGAATGCTGACAAAAAAGGGATTCCATATTCTTTCTGCGGCGATTACCAAGCAGAGAATAAAACATGGAATTAACTTGAAGGGTAATGAAGGTCAGACGCCGCTCTCATGGGCATCTATGCGTGGGCACGAGGCGGTAGTGAAGTTACTACTTGCTACAAACCAAGTTAATATCAACTCAAAAGATGAAATCGGTCTTTCGCCACTCTCATTAGCTTCTATGGACGGGCATGAGGCGGTTGTAAAGTTACTACTCACTACAAACCAAGTAGAACTTAACTCAAAAGATCGTTTTGGCCGGACACCGCTCTTATGGGCATCTGAGGGTGGGTATGAGGCGATAGTGAAGTTACTGCTCACTTCAAATCGAGTTAAGGTCGACTTAAAAGATCAATCTGGTCGGACGCCACTCTCATTAGCATCTAAGCGTGGGAAAGAAGCGGTAGTGAAGTTACTACTTGATACAAACCAAGTTGAGGTCAACTCAAAGGGTGAAGACGGTCGGACGCCGCTCTCATTAGCATCTATGGGTGGGCACAAAGCAGTAGTAAAGTTACTACTTGCTACAAACCAAGTTGAGGTCAACTCAAAGGATGAAGACGGTCAGACGCCGCTCTCGTTAGCATCTAAGGAGAGGCACGAGGCGGTGGTACAGCTGCTACAACCCTTCTATAATGCTGATTCACTGGTTTCGGACGAGCAGCCAATAGCAGATCTTTCGGATATTCAAAAACACAGCTTGAATAATTAAATAGACCTGGAATGTGATGGATTGACATCTCTAGGCCACCCAGCTGAGGCCCATAGCTTCCTTTGATGGTCAAGACCTATCGCGATTCTTATTGTAATATGTTAAGACATTATAGATATGTCGTCTTGTCGAATTGCCCTTATTTCGTGGCTTTACGACTACGGCAGATAAGTGGATTGCAATCATCTCAGGATCAACATCTTGCGCTCATCATGCTGTAGTCATGGAAATTGATGTCTAGTACGAGTTTGTGATTTACATATCGGTTGCCGGGTCGCCGGCATGAAGAGAGAGATTTGCACATAGTTTTCCTCCGCAAGTGCCGCCATGTTGAATCGCGATTCATTATCTTAACAATAACATCTATATCGGCCGACTCTCTAATCTGTTCCTGAATCTCTTCCCTCTATCTTTCTTTTTCTTTCTTTTTCTTTTTTCTCCGTTTTTAAATCTCCTCTTTATCATGGTCTGCGGATACTCTGTCCCCTACTCTCGCCATTCTCGTACTGTCTTCGGCCTCACGCACGCAACCATCTATGCACACCCATCACGCGGCGGAGTGATTGTGTTAAGCCCCGCTTATATCGCCGACTTCACCTTTCTCGGTCTTAATCCCCTGAATCCGCCTCTGCAAAACTTTCTTGCCCCCTCAGTGCGCGTCGAAGCCAAAACACCAATCACGTACGGCCTGGAAGCGGAAGACGACTTTGCGCGCCGCTTGCTGCTGCTCGGAGCCAAATGGTACGACAGCGAGGCACGCTTCAACATTCTTACCGAGATGGAAAATCTCGGCCTTTGGATGGCCGGGGAGAATCAAAGAAAGCCCAAGGATGAGATTCGCGTCGACAGCGGCTGGCGCCTTAGCGAGCAGCCGCCGCCAACGATGCGTGAAAAGCGACGTATCAGCATTGGCTGGCCGAGCGAAGGTGGCGGCGTGTGGGTGGCGGAGTACGACACCGCGTGGGGTGGAGTCGATGAGGAGGATAACCTAGAGCCACCAGCTGAGCCAGGGCAAGAACCCGCGGAGTGGGGATTGCTGAGCTTGGCAGCAACTATGGATGAGCGATGTAAGTTGCTGAAGGACCGCTTCGGAGCAAAGTTCCATGCGGATGTGCGTGAGTACAAGGGGTATGGGTTCTTGAATGCTTGGGATTGGGAATCGAACAAGCATGGCGAAGGGGAAGTTGGGAAATTATTGAGCTTCGAAGAGACGGTCGAGGCGTGGCGGAATTCATTATATCGAATTGATGCAGTATAAAACAAGACAGCGCGTCTTTTTCATCTTTGTTTAATGTATTCTGGCTGTGTATGGTATGTGAAGCATACGGGCGTTAGGCTATACGACAAACGAGTCATGAGATGTTTTCTGCCTCCGTATCCTTCTTTCTTAGATTAAAACGGTGAACAGCTCAGAGACAATACTTCAAGCAATCAATTTCGAGAATAAAAAGAGCGTACGTTATATGCATTAAAACCTGTTATCTCACGGTGGGTTGACTAGGCTTAGAATCTTCAACTCCAAATTTGCTATGGCCCGGCGCCCGCAGTCATTGAAGGGTATTGCGCATCTTCTACTACCAGCGAAAACATAAAGCCTTGTTCAGTCGACCATTGCATTGACGCGAGTCCTCTGAGAGACTATTTCTCCTTCGGGAGTACATCTTGACATCCTTCGATCTCAGCAAAAGGATCATTGTCCGCGCTTTTGCTTCGAATCCATTCCATGCTAACCTCCACCTTGGTTACAATCTCATCAGGAAGAATGCTATTCATCCATGCCAAAATACCATCTCCACCTGCACTAACACCTGAAGTCGTCCATACGTTACCGCTGGATACCCATCGAGCCTTAGCTATCCAATGTGTCTTTGGACCAAGCGGGGTAATGGCGTTCCAGCCGTCCTTATTCGTAGTTGCTTTATGACCATCCAGGATCCCAGCTTTGGCAGCTATAATGGTGCCATTGCAAACGGTGATGAAGTACTTCAATGGTTGACGCCCTTCCAACCCACAGTACGCCTTGTGGGCGAAGTCGACATAACCTTCAATATCCGGTTTACCGCCGCTTGGCAAAGGATCCGCTGAGCCAAACCCGCCCGGTACTATGAGGACGTCGAGTGGCGGAGCGTTCGCGAATGTATGGGTGGGTAGGTAGCGTTGCCTGCCTGCAAAATTTTTGCTTGTTGTGTCTGGTGCGATTGGACCAACGCTGACTGGATCGAGTGTTTTGCTGATGATGCTGAGCTCCATATCTTCAAATCCTTTCATGCGGGCAAGAATATTGAGCGCTTCGAGAGGACCGGCAATGTCCAGCACCTCGAAACCTGGGTAGTAAAGGACCCCGAAGGATCTAGGAAAGTTTGAGTACTGTGGCATGGTGCAGAAGAGTTGTCAAATGACTCTGGAAAAATTCGCTGAGATGTCTGTCTAAGGCGCCTCTTGACTGGAATCTGAGTCTTATATGGATTTCGCAGCGGACCTGTACACCGAGGACGACACTTCATCCACATTCGGCAACGTCATACAGGTAGACAACTCTGCAGAAAACACGGTGCCATCACCTCCGAGCACTCTTTCGTAAGCCGAAGCATCCTAGACCTTTTTGTCTCGTCGGGCCGATGAGGCCATTTTGCGCAGCGTCTCCGGCGGTTGAGCAGATCTTCGCTGAAGGTAGCTAGATAGCTGGAGTGTGACACATCACACGCCCTACATTACGTAGGATCAAACCTACAGCTTATGCTCATTGCAATCCTCGATTAATTCCTTCTTTTGCTGCTCCGCTATCGAGTTCCGCGCTCCGAACGCGCCATCAACCTCAAAGCGCTTATCGGCAGATATTTACTCCCCGGTATTGTCCCAGCCGAGGTCGTGCACGATGGTGGCTAGTGCTTGAGCTCCCTTGTCGACTGGTGGTATGGCTCCGTTTCCATGGAGCCTGCGAGAATGATAACACCAAAAAGCCAAGAACGCATGACGTGGTTTTAGATTATGTCGTTAGCATGGATACGTATATGGTCTTTAGCTGCGCGTAAAAGCAGGGTGCCGATGACTTGAACTGCCGCCTTGGTCTGGTTGGAAGATCTGAAGACGCCAAGATTGTTCAGTGAAAGGTGATATGGATAATTCATGGATACGAATCAATTTTTCATGCATGTATGCGAACGTACAAATCTGATTCAAGAAGGGTACATTTCCGCAATGGCTACAGCTCAGGTCAGATCATCTGGGCTCGTGAGGGGATTACCAGAAGCGGTCATTGGTCTGAGGTCCAGTGCGACTCGTGTAGCACGGCCTCTTGCAGTGGTAATGCAAGGAAAATACTTTGAGCCGAGAAGGGTCATGGCGTTTTCTTAGCAAGCTTGTTGCCCTTTCGTCAGCTTGCAGCGTTCAGGACATGATTCACCAAGGTTGTAAGTGGATTGCTGACATGAAGGTCGTCGTCCTCTGAGCTTCGGACCGCCAGGAAGTCGGGATCGCTTGAACTTTCCTTCCACCATAGCGGCCTCGCCAAAGCTTTCCATCCGCCCTTGTTGTTTCTGGTCCCGCTCGCCCCCCAAATTGCAGTTTCTGACCTTACTCACCTTCAACCTCCCAGCCCAGCCAAACATGAGCTCAGCCCAAGCTCTCACATGTCCGGCTCCACGTATACAACGGGCATGTAATCGCTGTCGTGCCCGAAAGACTCGCTGCTTAGCAAGTGAGCATCCACAGACATGTCGGAGGTTAGGATCTCGCGTCTGCTCTGGGGCAGGCGACTGAAGATGAAACAGATGCCTTGCAAAAAATTACGACTGCGTCTATTCGACATCTCAAGAGAATAGACGGACACCAGTAGTCCCAGCCAAACGGCAGCAAAGTGATATCAGCCATCAGCAGCCATTGACCCCAGTATCTATTGACGATGGAGCTCGACATACCATTCCCGAACTTGGGTTTGAACTAGAACAACCGCCCAATCAGACCACGGCAAGCGATGTCTCTACTGAAACGGAGTCACTTGGCTTCATGCATCACAATATGCTCCGACGACACTTCAGCAAAGACTCTGAGTATCTCACCGATACATCTTTTGCTCCTTCAGGTGGGGAAGAACGTCCTAGTCGTCGAAATACATGGAAAAGTACGATCCGTCACTCCAGTCCTCTCAAACTCGGAGATGATGAGGTCGAGCAATATTTATACAAATATGACCGTCTATTCCACTATTTCCCTTTTCTTCCACTCCCACCAGGCTGGTCTGTCCACAACATGCGGACAGACCATTCTTTTTTTCTACTGGGCATTATTTCAGCAGTGACGATACATGATGTTGAGGTTAATGCGCAGGTGCATGCCCAATTTCTCCGTGTTCTTGCGGAAAGAGTAGTCGTACGAGGGGAGAAATCCTTGGATATTGTTCAAGGCATTCTCGTTCAACTTGCATGGTAGGCTTTCTCATGATGTCTCCTTCACCATTGTTCAAAGCATTGATACCTGACTGTCCTAAGGTTCCCTATGCATCTCAATCCTTGTGGCCGGCAAATCTTTCAGATTCTCCAAATCGCTTGTACTATGGTTGCTGAGCTCGGCTTGAATCAAGCTATTGAGACAGCCCAATCTGAGCCAAGATCGATTGCACACCATACAATTGGTGTAGACGCGATGTCGTCGTCCATACAACGAACGCAGGCTGCATGCTATCATCTCTCTTCCATGTAAGATTTGCCCGCGTCATTACGAAATTAATAATTACTCATACTCAAGCTTCGTAGAATTGCTGTGTCGTTTCACCGCAAAAACAACTTCTCGTACCCTGAAAACCTTGGTTGTCCGTATGCGCCGATCCATCAAGAAGAGAACGGTCTGGCAGACAACCTCGTTTTCGTACACGCCAAGCTTCAACGATTGGTTGAACAAGCTGAAACTGCTTCGAAGAATAGGCGTCTTGATGCATTGAGCGCCGTTGCGATTGTGGACACGCTTACTAATGAGTTTTATGCTACCTTTGAGGTAGTGCGGAAGGAAGCGCAGGAACAGTGTAAGGCAGCGCGTGATATCATCTTGAAACACTTGGTAATTCGCTAATACAGTATCATCAGCACCAATTAGACTTGCAAAGCATTTCGTCGATCTACAGATTCACTCCATTGCTCTGAGAGAATTGAGCACGTCGACCGCGACATCGCTTAATAGCAATGACGTTCAAGACTGGCGTCACGGGACATTGTTACGATGTCTTCAATCATCAAAAGCGTTCTTTGAGACATTCTTCTCATTGCCGATCTCCGAGTACCGCAACATTGCATTTGCTGAGAAGGGCCGAATAGTCTTGACGCTGACGATTCTGGCCAAGCTTTGCTTCGATATTTCGGGTTGTCCCAGATGGGACTCTGCGTGGGCGCGAAAAGAGGTACAATATGGGATGATTATTGAGAGTCTGTGCTATCGGATGCAAGAGCTTACTTCCAGGGGTAAGTCTCGGAGTCCCAATGATGCTGCGCTGCCTCCAGATTATTTCTTCATGATGAAATCAGTCTTGCAGGTTTTGAAAGAGGTGTATGACGAAGCTGTTGCTGAAGCTCTGAAAGCTTCGGAAGAAGACAGAGAAAAGCGGAAACAACATTTCAGATGTCCTGTCTTGAATGGGGAACTCATGAATACCGACTTTTGGGAGGCGCTAGAATACAGTCACGAGTCTGGGATTGATCCACTGCTTGATGGTAACTGGAATCTGAATGACGTTAGTACTTGGAATTGGGACTGGAATACAACGATCTGATTGTCTAATTAAAGCCAATATCGGATTTTTGGGAGTGGAGGATCAGCCATAGTACGCGTGTACGGGTATCTCAGCCGAAACAAAAGCTCTCCGCTCTATTTGACTCCAAACACCTTCGTCCCACTCAACTCCCCATCCCCATACCAGCTCCACAAATCCTCGGCCAGCGCCTGAGGTCTCTCATACGCAGCAAAATGCCCTCCCCTATCATGCACATTCCTCACCTTCACATTTCCACCTCTCTGCGCCCAATCCAAGGGCAGGCCAAACCATAGATCATACGGCAGCTCCGAAATCATGACAGGCTGAGAGACATACGGAAGCGTCCCAAACGCAAATCCTTCAAACGCGCCCCCTTCCAGATTCTCTTTGTAGAATCGCAATCCTCCATACGGTCCTTGGATGATGTACATCATGGCCCACGTGATGACGTCTTGAGGCGTCCAGGCGAAATCCCGTGGATCGACGACGGGGGCCATGAGATTGTAGATCCACATTGCGAATCCGAGCGGCGAGTCGGTGAGGGCGTATGCCAGAGCCAGCGGATTGTGTTCCTGAATGATTCGGTATCCGGATTGCTCATTAATAAAGGTTTCCAGATTGCGTATATACGTCGTTTCATCAGGCGTCGCGAGGCCCTCTTCCAGACGTCTCAGGTCTTCGGAGCTGGGCTGGATGACCCAGAAGTTACTGGAAATGGATACGACATTCGAAGGGAAGAGATGGGCTTGGTAGCGTAGGATGACGCCGCCGTAGTCGCCGCCGTCGATGACGTACTTCGTGTAGTTGAGTTGCAGCATCAGGGCATGGAAGGCGTGTGCGGCGGGGCCGGAACCGAAGCCGGCGTGTTGGGGTGCTGGGGAGAAGGCGAAGCCGGGGATGGAGGGGGCAACCACGTGGAAGGCTGGGAGGGAGGCGTTGGGTGGGTTGGTGAGGCGGTCGATGATCTTGGAGACCTCGAGGAAGGAGCCGGGCCAGCCGTGGATGAAGAGGAGGGGAATGGCGTCGGTTCTTGGAGAGCGATGGTGGACGAAGTGCAAGGGGATGGAGGAGTTGTAGGACGAATTTTGGGGATGGACTATGGTGGTGAACTGGTGGAGTTGACGGTTGATGTTTGATTGTGCTTCGGTCCAATTGTACTCGTTGACCCAGTAATCGTGGATGGTGGTCCAATCTGCAAGGGTAGGACCGTCTTTATCTGGTGGAGTGAGTCCGTCGATTTGAACGGGGGCTCGGGCATGTTGGACACGACTATGGACGTCGGTAATGAAGCTCGGATCCACATTTATGTTGAAGGACCGGGGGGTTTCTTGGAACGTCGCATCTGTATTGGGGATAGAGAAGCCTTGGGCGTTCTGGATCAAGAAAAACAGAGAACCAAAGAGGACTAGATTGAGGGCCATGGCGAATAGTCTCGTACCCTATTGTACAGTACTCGGAGTCGTATATTGTTTAATGTGAATCGGGTGCTTTTCGACGTGTCCATAGTGGAGAGTAGTTAAGACACACTTATATTAATGGTGAAAGCTCCTACCAAATAATTATTGGTAAGCAAGTATGAGAGTGAGCCGGCTCTATCACGAACCAGGGAGTGCAAGTCTCGATGTGATGGCTTGGCAATGCGTTCTTCGAGACGGATACCGGACTTACTGCTTTACGACTAACAGCGATTTCTCAGCATCATACCAGTCACCGCCCTGAATTTATATGAGGCAAGATGCATGACCTCTGAAATATGAACGTTGACTAATATAGTAGCGGGGGTCAGTTGAGTAAACAGCTGGGCTTACTTATTTGCCGGATTTCATCATCGTGAGAAGGAAAAGATCGACAGGTCAATGAATTTCAAAGGCGCTTGCCAACACCGACGAAAGGAGTCTTGACGTAGACGTAATTGACGAAACTGAAAACATCTACTCGAAATTAACATGCGGCTTTGCATAAAACCTTGGATCTGGAGACTTAGAAAGCGGTAAGAGGTATGAGATCCAGGCAGCCCATCTTTCTCCAAGCATTTCTTACAATATTGATACTGCTGCGCAGCTGGTGGCACGCGGCCTATCTGGAAGTGCTGGCGCAGAGAATTGGGATGGTTATTCAAGCCATTTCTTTGCTGGAGTGAGATGGACTTGTTTCGGCGCACTTAATAAGGGTTGGATCGGTGGGGAAAATTCGCCGTTCCTCCGAAGACCATGCATCCCGTTAGAGATACGAGCGGTGTGAATCTGCTGCATGGGCCACCTTGGTAGGTATTGCAGACATGAGAATCAAGATCAAAAAGAAGCCGGGCAATATCTGCCTTCTTACCTCCTGGCCCTATTTCATTGCCCAAACAGGGTCCTAGCGCTAATCAGACCTTCTATGAGACGGCCAAGATCTTAGGTGTGCCCCTGCCCGCCGCCTTAAGCAACCCCGTGTGCCTAAATGACTGGGCACATACGGGTACAGGAATGTATCTGTATTGATACGTTTTCCTCTGGGCGTAAGTTCTGATAGGCGTCTCTGCGAACACTAAGAATGCGCAGCGAAACGAAGATATCTCCAGAGTAGCAGGTTTATAGATGTATTTCTAATCCAATCGCTGATAGAATGAGTCTTCCTGCACCTATGTTCCTGGATAGTACAAGAGTCGAGGAATAAGAACACCGTCGATCGTCAGAACTTCAATGCAAGGCAAACAGTTGTGCGATCCTTGAAGACGGCGTTGACCCTGAGTAAAGATGTCCATGGATAGACACTTTAGCGGTTCCCCGACAGACTCCATGTGGTCACTGTCCGCGAGATCTCTTTGCGGTCGCATTTTGGTTCACTTGAGGCTCGCCGCTCTCGAATAGAGAAGCAGAAGTTAGAGGCGGAGGAGGCCTCCTGCTCCGTAAGGTAGCGGGATGAAAAATGCAGGTCAGTAGATGGTGAGATGCAGGGCAATCAGCCTTACTCCGCCTCTTCGCGTCTTACCGTACTCTAATTGATCGGGACCCGCAACCTTAAAAAGCCAACAAGACCACAACCACAAGCGCAACTTGGTCCTTTCTCAATGGCCAGTGAAATCGTGTCTATTTTCCCTCACCGGTTCGTTTCTGTCGTAGTGAAACCACGAGTCAATCTCATCTGCCCGTATCTCAGCAATTGTCTTCATCTGACTGCCCAGAATTATTGAAAAGGGCGCGATTTATCTTGGCTAGCTTAGAGCTGAAAGCAATCACACCAAGCATTATTACCTACGTGACCCATTTCACTGTGTTGAAGAGCCTCATCATGGCCGACGCTAACACCACTGCCCAACGCCCCATTGTCGATCGATGGCATTGCTGAAACACAGTGATGTCGCTATCGCCAACCAATACTCCCTTATTTGATCACCAGAAGGAGATCCCTCTGACCCACGCCGCAAACCGTACTGCAGCATATCCCCCAATGGCTTAGTCTACTTGGCAGTTCGGCTCGCATGTGAGATTATCCTTCCCTTTGGGGCTAGTTTGCACCTTATCCTGGTGTCTCCAGACTTCAGCTCACGCCGCAATTTCGGCTATGCCAGACAGTACGCAGCCGCAACGCTATCCTATTGGCCGTCTTCCGAGGCGTATAGGTTCTATCTATGGAAACATCCCAGTTGAGTGACCACAGCTCAGAAGGTTTTCTGTGAGTTAGAGGGTATAAGTCACCGCAGGTGCCACCAGACTGCATTCAAATTTCGGAAGATCGTTGTTGGTGATCGATCGTTGCTTGCCTGACCTATTATTGCTGACAGGCGTCCCTCTCTTTTACGCCTGTTACTTTCAGAATCAATCCTTCTGTCTAAACTTCTTATACTCCACCTCTTTTCTTTGTCCTGCCATTAATCGCAACTCTAACGCTACTTAACGCTTGAAGCACATCACCAAAACCTACACAATGGCCGAACGAGAATTCCACGAAAAGGGCACCGCTTGTTGCTCACCTTTCTCAACATGTACGTGGCATTGCCTCTCGACAGATCGCGAATAGCAAACACTGATCAGTCACAGGTCTTCTTACTTCCTTTTGTCCTTGCATTACCTTTGGTCGTGTCCGTCACCGAATGCAAGAGGGTCACAGAGAGAAGTATGATACCTGCAACGGCTCCGTAAGTCTACACACCCCGATGCGCAGACAGGTCCGCTAATAATCTCCCGTTCAGTGCTGGGGCTACTGCGGTCTCATGGTCTGCGGATTCCAGTGGGTTTGGCAAGCCATGAACCGGTCCGAGATGCGCGCCAAATACCACCTCGAAGGCAATCTTTGCACCGATCTCCTCTGCGCTTGCTGCTGCCACTGCTGCGACTTGATTCAACAGGATAAGGAAGCTTGCTACCGAGAGCAGGAGCGGGCGGGTCTGATCGTGGATGGACAGCCTGGCAAGGCAGAGGGCATGAACTACCAGCCTAGCTACCAGCCTGGACCCCCTCCCCCACAACCAGGGCAATACTGAGAGATTTTGCGAGTGAACGGTAATTGGAGTTCTTGGGATAGGCAGAAATCTGGTCATGAGTGATTCTGGACCTTTGACTATCTCTTGGCGTTCCTCATTAATCTGGAACTGTGCCTCGTATGTCAAGCCTTGTCTTCCACTGTGTTTGGGATCGCCTATTGTCCATCAAGCGGCCTTCCCTCTTTTCCTTTCTAGCTATACCCAAACAATACACTTGTCCCCAAAATTAATGCCATATCTCCTATGCGATAGGCGATAACGTAGTACCTGTGCGCTTTGCGAAGTACTGTGACACCATTAGTCTGAGGACAGGAACGAACCAGCAATGGGTCGCTCTGCTTACCCACAATCACTCGGTACGCCGGAGGGCAAAAACCCACCACTGAGGTAGCAGCACAAGCTATTCGACGGTCGAACTCTGGAAATAATCTTCAACCCAACTTCTCCATTTCAGCTCCATGGTCCCTTCTTCAGCTACAACTGTGCCTCGCACAAGTTTATCAGCAGTAAGATATCAGACTCTTGAGTCCCGTGATCCAACCTCTCCCTACACCGCCGCTCCTTCTCCCACGTCTCTTCCTTCTTCACCCTGCGGCTCCTGCGCCACGTTCTCCCCCTTAAACTTGAAATCTTGTCGACACATCGGACATTGGCTCTTTGGGTCATGCTGCATCCAAGTCGCTATGCAGTGCATGTGGAAGGTATGAGTACACTCGCCCTCGACTATGCTGCAGTCGTCGCCCGGGTACTTGCACTTGGGGCAGGTGGAATCGTAGGGTTGAGAACAGATGCCGCAAACGTCATCGGCCGGCGCATCCCAGCGCCAGGCCGCAACGGCGTGCCATTCGAGAATGGTGACTTTCATGTTGGGCAGTAGAAGAGGCGATCTCGAGCAGTGAGTTGGGCTTCCGAGGGGTGAATGCCGGGAGCTTAGAAGAAGGATCGAAGGGCGTCCATCCAAGATCGCAGTTGTTGAGCCAGCTGGTCGTTGCAGGTGCTAGAGACGCGAAAGGGACGCGTCAAAGTTTGATGCTATCTTCTTATCGATAAGCCTACCGATGACGGAGCAACCACCCAACGACCTTGTTGGCAAGGCTACGGAGTACGAAGTACAATCATGCAAATAAACCATAAATGTACCCACATCTCTCACCAAATTTCTTTTCCTGGCAGAACTATGCTACTAGAAAGTAATCTATGTTCCGGTAAATCGACCATCAAGTTTACGCTCTTTGAAAATGGTTCCTACTTGAGAATAATTAAAAATGCATATGGTAAGTATAGGTACTTTTCATCTTCTCTGCTCTTTCCTCATTCCATTATCTGTGTTCTATCTGGTGTCACCGCGTCCGATATAGATTTTTGAACAGCTCTGGAGCTCGACTTTTACCTCCATTGCCGCTTTTCTCTCTCGTCCCCGTGGTGTGACCCCGACGGAGAGTATAGGCTCTCATTCCAGCTCGAACTTAAGACACATAGTAGTCCTCGGGAACCCTAGGGGATGAATTAGGACCACTACCTCATTTTCCGTGTCTATCCCAGTCCTAATCCTGTGACTTGCAGTAGTCGTTCCTGTGACTGCTGAGGGAGGCGGACTGTACCACGTTTCAGAGCGGCTACGGCTTAATCCCTTCGTCTCTTACTAGGCTCCCCTTGAATACTGGCTTGTAGATAACAACGAATCGATCTTTCTCCCAGCCTAATATTGGCGCGGTTGGTGTGCGCGGTTCGACGAGCGTAGTATGGTGGAGGAAGAGGTGGATGAGACTGGTGATGAGGGGTTGGCGAAAGGTTCAGTGCGGGTTTGGACGCAGAGAGGGGGTGAGTTACAGCATTAACCAAAGAGGACGGCGGAGGAGAGCGCTGAATAGGGCGAACAGAGCCCAGCGGGCTTTGAGGAGTTAGCGGGTTAGAGTCGCTTGGCGGATGGCGTCGAGAGTAGAGAGAGGGATGATTTCCAGGCGGGTGGTGCAGGAGTACATTACAAGGCTTAATTTTACCGAGCATGGCACTATAATACTGTGGAGAAGAAAGAGATTATAGGAATTATGGAAATGGGATGCGTTGAAGCCATGTCGTGTGGCATGTATATTTGCTCAGGCTTGCTCTGGTCCAGATGAGATGTCAAGCAGAATGCCAGCCTTTCGACGTAGCTCACTCATTGGTCGACGGACGCATTGCGTCCAGGTGCTTCTAGAAACTCAGCCCCTCCCCAAATCAACCTCTCCCCAAAGTGTACTCAATATGCAATTATCGCAGGTCTTCTTATCCCTTAACATAATACAATGACCGACCCGCTTTCCATTTCCTCAGGTGCAGCAGGGGCTGTTTCTCTGGGAATACAAATCTGCCAGGGCCTTGTGAAATACTACAAAGACTGGAACAGCCGTGAAGAAGATGTCGAAGTGGCAGTCACCAGCCTCGAGCGTGAACAAAACATTCTTATTTTATTACAGCGGAGCTTGAAAATGGAAAATCACTCCGCTCTTCTCATTGACGATATCGCCGAAGTTGAAAAATGTATCGTTAATATCCAACGTGCTTTCAGCTGCCTGGACACGATTCTCCAAAAATGCCGACACTACCCAGCGCCAGGTAGTATGAAGGAGAGGGCAAAAACTATCGGAGTTGTGGCATTATATCCTTTTCGTAAAGATACGCTCAAGGAAATCCAACATCGGGTCGGAGATATCGGGATAGTTCTTGCAAAGGCAGTCCAGATTCTGCAGCTGTAAGCAGTCGTCTTGATCATTGCGAGAGGAAATCACTGAGTAGCATCCAGTGACCTCACGCAAGAACTAATGCAAGATCTGTCGTTGCTCAGTGACCTCACGCAAGAATTAAAGCAAGATCAATCGCTGCTCTAGGATCAAATTCGCTTGCATGACCAGAAGCTCGATGCGGTCAAGGGAACAGCGGAAGCGTCCTTCAAGACTATGAGGGAAGGTTTCTGTGACATGAGTCTCAAAATTTCCACGCTAGAATCCAGCTCCATGGCAACACGAACTGATATCTCAGCAATCCATGATACAGTTAATGCAGTGGTGGCAAAAGTCGAAGAGTTGCGGCTCGACCCTGTACAGCAATACACAAGATTACAAGGACTGTTCATGTCGAAGCCAAGTCTACTTCAAGAAGCTTGTCACCAAACTAGGGGGTCCTCAATTGCAGATTACAAACAAACAGAGGAAAATGAAGAACATCACAATATTCTTACTTTGAAGAAGACCCCAAAGAGACCGCTTCTATGCAAGTGCCAATTCCCGCAGCTGTATCAGTGCAATGACCATCGCTTGTGGCTGCGGAGTGTTTTTTTCTCATGGACAAGCATACGGTCTCATGGCCAGCATTGTGCGTTCTATCAACATGAACAGCAGCTCTCAATTTGGCTATATACTACCTACCTCCTACACGGAGCTGTACGGGCTTCTATTTGTATCAAGCAAGGAGCAGGCGGAGCTGCGATAAGTCCATCACTAATCTATCACCCAATGGTGTCGAATGACTCCCCCGCGTTTGCCGCCTTAAGTACAGAGCATTTCCGAGCCGATTTCGAACCAGCCATGATCCGAATCCGACAGCTTTTTGAAAGAGGAGAAGCAAGTCCGTATGACACCGATGAATGGGGCAACACTTTGCTACTGGTACATTCGCTTCCACCAGTTGGAGATTGTCTGCAAAGCTAATCTAATGGAACAGAAAGCAATGCGCCGTACGCCTTACTATTGTTATTCTCCAATTGCGTAATATAGCTTTCGTACTCTTATACTAGATCTGATCGACCATGGCGTTCCTGTGGGTGAAAAAGCTGTTGATGGACTGTGAGTTGTCAGATTTTCGCATGAGTTTACAGGAATGCTAACCGAGCTATTGCTCCACAATTGATGCATTCAAGGAAACGTTCAATTCTATCGGCTGTTTCCATGGTTTCGCAACTGAGTCACCTTCTTTCGTGTCTCTATTCCAGGACTTAATGTTACGTGGAGCCAGCCCTAACTATTTAGGTCCTCCTAAAACTTCTCCTTATGACCGAACTCCGTCTTTTAGCTACTACCACCGCGTGTGGTCGATTGAGATAAAATTTAGCGGTACAGTACCTCCCCTGGAATCGATGACTGTAACTGAGCGGGACGCAGAGGGCAGCTCTAATACCCTTGGCTTTGCCGTAATTGAAAGATCTTCATCGAAAGTTCGACAAATACTGCAGTACTGTCCACAGAGCATCTTTGAAAAGAACGAAGATGGCGAAAATGTCCTTCATCTTGCATGTGGTTGGCCAACTGGTCTCATGCTTATCTTAGAATATGGAGGAAAATCTTTGGTCAATTCACCCAGTCACAGAGGATTACTTCCATTACATTATGCAATCTATTGTCAGGATATCGAGGCCATACGAGTCCTCCTGCAGCAGGGTAGTAGTCTCGCCTTATTCACGACGGATAGTAACTTGTACGCCGAAGACTGCCTCTCTCTCGCCCTCAGAGTCACTTCTGATGAACAAGTCATGGTTACTCTAATAGAAGCGCTTGCAGATCGCCGGAGAGATTTGTTTAGATTAGCGTACAATTCCCTGCCGCCTCAAAGTTTGATTCAACTGAGATTGAACAAGGATCGTTTATTAGACGAACAGGCAGATTCTGTCTACAAAGCTCTTCTTTCTTTTCGAGTTGACATTCCTCCCCGACTACAATTTGAACAGACTTGTTCAGCACCATCTTTATATCGCAACAAAGATATGACTACTGAGATCGCGGAGCACCTATACAGAGTAGGATTTCGAGACATTAAGACCCTTTCTAAAGTCGGACGGGATCCATTGGCAACAGCATTATATCGCAGTCCTATATTATTGGGCATGCGAGAATACCTTTCTTACCCCCATTGGCTTGTATCCAAAGGAGCCAGCATCTGCACCCGCCTGGTGGTAGACGGTCGAGAAACAACGCCAGCCCACCAGTCGGCTTCTTTGCTGGACCGAGCTTTCATGGAAAAAATAGGCTATTTGAACAATATCGCTACTTGTCTGCCCCCTTGGATAGCTTTCTCATTGCATTGCCTAAGGAGGAAGTCGGCGACAGTTGCGCGTGTGCCTGCTCTATAGCTGGGTGTCTGCCATTAACGGTCATCTTCAAGCGTCATGCCATTCGTGACCCGAGATCTTACCGGCGTCTATGGATCGCGAGACGGTCAATTTTAGCTTGGCTAGAATCTGTGGTAGAGATGCGACACAGTGTCTTCTCGGCATCATTTCGGAAAAGTATTGTACGGTACGAGACATTTATTGCACTAGGTCTCTCGCACACCTGTTGCCCAGCCCTTCCCCTTTTTCGTGAGAGTGATATCAAGATCCACGAGATTCAGGACGAAAACAGTGGGCCTCTCATGGACTTGGAAGCACTAATGACAGAGTTTGAGACTGAGCTTACTGAAACCTCTACTACACTTGTGTCGTTCCTTCAGAATACCTGGAGTAAGAGAATGATGAAATACTTTGAAGAACCTAGTGATAATATTGTGGCCCAAACGTATATCGGAGACGTGGAGGTCTGCTTATCTCAGGACGAAGAGTATTACAAAGCTGGCCAGGAGCGCATTCGACTCTGGTCTGAGGGGTTTGAAGAGGTTGATGGAATGGATTCGAATTGCAACTCAACCAATTTTATCTGTCATACGCCTTAACGCTTAGGTGTAGCAGATTTAAATTACAGATATAACTAGATCAATCCCATTCACATTACGAGATATATCCTCGGAATATAGCGGCACTAATAATCTTGTATTATCTCTCATCGTCAGAGCAGCAAATTGGATGTGCTGGATGGGTTAATACATTTAGGTAGGTACAGAGGTTTCGGAAGTTCGTGGGTGCACGGCTGTCGTATATCCAAAGATGAGGTGCTCCCATGCGTGGATAAATCCAAGTTCCGGCTTGGTCTTACGTACGGATAAATCTGAGTCTCGGTCTCATACAAGATCCAGCTGTGTGCAGTTTGTGACACTTATTAAATTCTTGAAATACGGTAGCAGCGACCTGTAGGTTCGGCTCTTGAAACCCCCATGTTCTGGTTTGATGAGGTTAAAGATAGTATGGGGAAACAAGACAGCAGCAAAGGCTAACATGGTAATCAGTTACTGACACATATGGAGCTAACAAGAATGTTTGGTCAAATCTTTTCTGTTCTACATATACTAATTTCTGCAGTTAGTTGAGCATTCCTGTGCAGCAATTAGGAAGAAGGTGAAATGAGGCCCCTACAATACTAGGGCTAGGATATTAGTGTCCGTGCTTTCCGCGGTACTTTTGCCGCTATTTTAGGCCGAACTTGGTAGCTGATTCACCGGAACACCGACTTTCGTAGGCAATGCCTGTTAACCGCCATGTGGGTTGTAATTCAATCATCACACACCAACGGTTTTTCATAAATTCGTAACATGCTCGCAACGTCACTACCTTACCGCGGCTGGGGGATTCCTCAACTGGTGATTAATACAATGTTACCTCATTTTAACTGTTACAACTATGTTTACCCATGTTAAGGCGGTTTTAATGTAAGCCAACAAAGTTATAACAGTAAAGTCGAAATGACATTGTATTGATTACCAGTTGAGGATCCCCCCAGCCGCATCTAAATCAGTTGTCAGCACGGAGAAAACTCTCGCCTTTCCAAAAGTTCTCCCAAGCCTTGGGCCACCGCTCTTCTTTGAGCGATTGGAGCCATTCTTTGAACTCGATTTCTTCCTCGCCGATGCGGATGACTCCGTTCTTCACCCCTCGCCAGCCGTCAACCGGACCTTTGACATATGCATGGTCTTTGCCGCACCAGTCGTACCAGTACGCCGTATTCGGCTCACCCCGGTTCCATGCCATGCGCTTCTGTTCGATGTCAGTCTGGTGGGAATGCGTACCTTACCGCTGGGGGGTGCCTCGACTAGTGATTGGTACAATGTGGTTTCGGCTTTACCATGTTGGCCCATGTTGGCCCATTTTAAAGCGGCATCAACATAGCCCAACATGGCCGTAACAGTAAAGTCGAAATAGCATTGTATCGATCACCAGTCGAGGCACCCCCCAGCCGCGGTAAGGTAGTCGAGAGAAATCGAAGGGAACGTACCTCATAGCATGCCTCGCATAGGTCGCAATTGCCGCAATGGATGCACATGTACATGACGCCATCGGTCCAATCTGTTTCACCGAAGTCACAATTGCCATCACAGGAAACGCCACGTTCGTACTCGGGGAGAAGGTCTCCAACCACATTTTCTTCCTCTTCCTCCTCTGGATTTTGTGCGTTCTCATGAGCCTTGGCCTCATCTCCACTATCTACAGTCAGTTCCTCGACCTGGCTCGCTAATTCGGTCGTGAGCTCAGTAAGTTGCGGCTCCGCGATCTTAACTGCGTGGGTCTTGACTGTGACTTCAACCGTCGGATCGCTATCCTTGAATTTATGCTCGTTGGTATCATCGCATCCGGTCGCATTCCCTTCCTTGTCTTCGTTGGCTTCTTCATCACTACGGACCTCTTCATTCTCATCAGGATGCTCAACGTCGGGATCCGTGATGGAATACTGGCACGAGAGCGCAATCTGAGCATCTCTTCTAAGGCCCGGGACGCATGCTAAAGCCTTGGCTAGCAGTCGAAAGCTCGTTGAGTCATTGTTTCCAACCTTGTCTGTGAGACCTGCCACACATGTTTGGAACATACTCTCCATCATTTCTCGAAACTTTACTGGCGAACCAATCGTCCTGGTCATCAACGCCTGCATCACAAGTACCGGTGATTCATTCAGCTCTTCCTCGGAGCGCTTAGCCGCTTCGTCTCCTTCTGTGCCGATTTTGATGATCGGTAGCTTCATCATCGTATCAAGAAGCTTCAGCTTTTCCTGGGGATCGCCGGATTGACGGAATAATTGAAAGAGGTTATCGCACAGAGCTTGCCGCACGACATACAGCACGCCTTCCAAGTTTTCCGCGTCATCATCTGAATACTCTACATCCAGTACCTCCATCGCAACATCACGCGCTTTCCTTAGATCGTTCACGGCAATCTTGTAGAAGAGGGCAAGGTCGCCCTTGGCCTGAGCGCATTTGCTAGACGTACGACCTACAGTCTTGAGGTAAGATTCATAGAGGCCGACCGTAATTGAGTGACCCCGTTCGCCATGTCGCTTCGCACACATGTGTAGTGCGCGACTGGCAGAGGCGTCTTGACTATAGTCAACTTCCATGACAAAAGTGATCCACTTCAGGCGCTCGGCCGGCGTCCAGGATTCAATAATGTCAAAGTATCTTGCTGGATTGACGGCGTCCTCTGCCCATACGTTTGCATTGATGTCAAACTGCTCAATGTTGACCATGGCGTTGAGTAACACAGGTAGAAGAGTATCAACATCTGGTCGCACAGCGCGTGACTCATTGTAAGCAGCCAGAGCGTCGTCGATGCGTTGCAGGCATCGAAGCATGGCGGCTTTGCCGATCAAGATGCCTTCTACCACTATGACCCACGTCTCGTCATGTTGCCACCCTTCCGGTAATAGTGCAATAGCAGATTTAATGTGCTGTAGGGCTTCTTCTAATTTTGCTCTGCCAGGCAGCGGCAATTTCGCATCATTGCCCGTGCCTGACTGCCCAATAGAGACTGCTTGTGCATCTACGTTGTCTCTTGACGCAGTCTCACTCGGCTGCGGTGACTCTTTGCAAGTCTCGTTGGCAGTCTCGGGGTCTTCATCTACTGCACTAGTGGCTCCTCCGTTCTCCGCAGCTTGCGCAGCTGCAAAATTCATTCCGTAGCCCGCCATATAAAGATTGAAGCTTTGGATCCAGTGGGTTCGGAAGCGATTTCTAGGGCTTGGGTCCTCAAGCTCCAAAGCTTTACGTGCGTATTCCTCCGACAGGTCGTACTGCTGACGTCGCTGCAATACATGAGCGATGGCACGGAAAGCATCGACACTTTTGCTGTCAACATCTGGGAAGTGCTCTAGCACTCTGACAATGTCAAGCTTCTCATCGGCCCCAACCGTGAAAACGCCGGCAGTGATTAAAGCTGATCGGGTGTAGAGGAAGGTATTCTCTACCAGGCGTCTGCTGAGCGGATCAAATTGATTGCTGCTTTATGGTTAGCCAGAACCTTGCAAAGTGATATGGCGGCTGGGGGGTTCCTCAACTGGTGATCAATACAATGTTACCTCAGACTAAATGTTGTGACCATGTTGGCCCATGTGAAGGCGGTGTTAACATGGACCAACAAGGTTATGACAGTAAAGTCGAAGTAATATTGTATTGATCACCAGTCGAGGCACCCCCCAGCTGCCGTAAGGCAGTCGTCTATTAACATACCTGACGTGACCTCGTGCGAGCGGCAAGAGTGCTTTCTGAGGCATGTCGGACAAATCTTTGGCCCAGTCCTTCAGCTTCGAAGGGACGTCGTCAATACCCTTCGATAGCTGCAAGAAGGCCTTGAACTTTGCCAGGAAACACGTTTGCTTCTCCAGGTCATCATAATACAAAGCCTTGTATGTCTCGAACGATGCAGCTACATTATTCTCGTTGTTGAAGATTGTTGACAGCCCTCCAAGGACTTTTGATACGTGCTCGGCCGCGACATCAATTTTAACAAAGTGGTGAGCCCAGTAGTGTGCTGCATAAGCGTGCAAGCACGGCTTTTCCACCACCTCTACGGGAGCTTTGTCGCACAATAGTCGAACGAGAACTTCGAAGATTAGTAAGTGGCTGTGTTCGGCCGACGTGCGTAGTCCGTCATCTTCCACATTCACGGCGCGAAAATAATCGCGCATTGACCGTTCTTGCAGTGCAATCCGTGTCCTTCCCCTTTCGCTCAGAAGTTCAGCATCGTGGTCACCACTGCCGCCATCGCTCTCATCGGCCTGATAATCAGCGACGTGATCGCTATCGTCAGCCTCGTCCTCGTCTCGACCAAGATCCAGTAAACGAGCAGAGCGGCCAATGACCTCGTCTTCAATATCAAATGTGCCGTCAGGATCGGTCAGTTTGACAAGGTCAGTTGCCTCATCCAAAGACAAGGGCCGCTCACTGTAGGCCAGCACTGCAAATAGAGTCTTGAGCGTCAGATACTGCGCATGAGTTCGACCTCTCTGGCATTCCTCCAATAGAAGCTTGTAGAGTTCTTCCAAACTGTCCGGCAAGTTCTTTTCGAGTTCTTTCAGAACAGCTCCTTCTCGCCCAATGGCACTCAATCTTCGAAGCATGTGCTCAACGTAGAGCATGCTATCAGCCCTCTCGCCTAGTTTTTGTGCTATTCTTCGTTTGGTTTGTCGATGGAATTTTCGAAGTCTCGGTAAAGACCGGGTTCGGGCAGCAACAAGGAGTTGCATGTCTGCTGAGATGCGTTCCTTGGACAAACGTATCACCCTCGGAAGGTCCTCTGCGAATAGAGCTTCAAGAGAGGGTCGCCCCGTGAACAAGACACGAATGTTGAGGTTTGCGCTAGGGAGCTGCCGGATCAGTGTGACAATGGCTTCTTGATCTGCCGGACGCGCCTCGTCAACTCCATCCAGAATGAAATAGAGATGAGCCTGCGAGTCGGACGGGAACCGTGATGCAAAGAATTGGGACCACGGGTCGTCATCAGCGTTTTCCTTTGCAATCTCTGCTGCAACGACTTCGAGGTAGGTCGGGTTGGAATCGGCAATTTGTAACACAGCGCAGCGAAGTGCATTGCGGAGCGATCTTAATGCATCTTGGTCTTCTCGGAAGAAGAAACTTGCGACAGACACGTGTTCTTCATGCCGATGCTCGAGGTTTGAGGCGATTAGGTGCGCAAGAAATGACTTGCCGGTTCCAGCACCGCCAGCGAGCCAAATGGCTGGTATTTCTCCATCTGTCCAAGACTTGTATGTGTCGTCTTCGAAGATCCACTTGTTGGTGCCTTCAACAAAGGACTCGGCAATTTCTTTACGCTGAGCTCTGATAATATTGCGCGCTTCTGCACCGTCAGAGAAATGGCGCTTGACTTGAGCATTTCTGTATCTCCTGCTCTCGGTTGCGCTTGCGCCCTTTCCAGATTTCTCTGGTTTGCTGTCAGCCTGTTTTTCTGAGTTCGATTGTTTCAACTCTCGATTCTGGTTTTACGATCTACGTTAGTTGAGAGCAAATATCAGCCAAGGAACCGACTTTGGCACGCACCATCATCTCCTTTAAATCAGCACGAAGCTGCTGCGTCTGGGCTTCCATTCGAGCTACTCCTTCAAAGCCAGAAGTCATTGCACGCCGAAGACCGCCGAGTTCAAGAAGGGATTCTTCTTGTCCCTCCCTCAATGTGCTTATATCGCTGTGCGTGTCGACGGTGATGGATTTGATCTCTTGCTGTGAGATGAGGATGTCATCTGTCTTGCCTTCGATGCGTGTGGTAACCTCCTGAACATCAACGAGAACTGACAATGTTGCAAGTCCCACTGCCTGATGAAGCTTTACAATGGCATCGTCCATTGTACTGTATGCCCCAGCCAACTTTGGATCACCTGCACCGTCGACAAGGTTCTTCGCCCATTTCTTGAACCGGCCCTTTGACTTGTAGTCCGCGGCGATGCCAGCAATGGTCAACATGGCACTGAACACCTTTCGAATGCAACGTTCGAACGGCCCCAACTTGGGGGATTTGTTCTCGACCATGGATATTTGATCAAAGAATGAGCCCATTTGGTTGTAGAATCCGCTCACTCGGTCGTAGTCGGCTTTGACATCCTTAAAGGTCTGGAATACCACGGTAAATGCCGTCATTAACGCCGTTGCGGGCAATGCAGGTGGAAAGGCACCAGCGGCGTCAGCGGCCATTTTTGCACCAGTCACGACTTTTTGGATTGAGTTGAGATTGTTTCCGAGAAGCGACCTCACATGGTCCACCTTGCCTTTATCGTGTCGCCAGGCGCTGAACTTTTCTGACTGCTGCTTTGCACTGTCCATTGCCTCATCCATAGACTTAAAGTGCCACTGGGTGAGATCCAGTTTTGTCGAACCCTTGAAATCAGCAATGGCCTCTTCCCAGAGATTGGCCAAGTCCGAGGCATCCTCTTCAGGAGGCTGCGTAGCCATCTTGGGAAGCGCGAAAAAAAATAGCTGGGGGTTGCCTGGACACTTTTTTCCTAGAATAGTGTTTTTCCCACGAGATAGGACGAGTCGAGAAGCTCCACCTCAAGGGCACGCAGTGGTCTTCAAGGGCTTAACAGTAGTTGTGAAGGACGAGCCTCCGCCTGTAGTCGCTTGAAGGGGCAAAAGACTCGACTTGGCTTACAACACTTGTTGACAGGGCGCTAAGCTATATATATAAGCGGCTCAGTCTCCATCACAATAGATGCTGAGCTCGCACTGATTAGTGTACTGGGACATGCCGCAAGAAGTCAAACCAACAAGAGGCCGAAGCTCGCGCGGCTGAATGAGCTGAATGATTAAAGGGTAGCCAAGTTGACTGCCTGTCGCCGCAAGCGGGACCAGACCTAGTGTCACCGGTGCAGCTATGGGGGGGTACCCTAAGCTGATCGTCAGGCCTTCTAGAGTACCGGAGATTGACTGTACGTTCTTCTCCTTAACTTTGTCCTGTGAATTGCGCATTTTCGGATCGTGCTCGAAGGTGTGGAGTCTTTTGATCAGAACTTTGAGAAGACCCAGTGTTCCAAAGGTATGCACACTTGAATGATCGTTCGAAAGATCGATGTCCTGGGACGGGTTGCTTTTCGAGAATGGAGGCGCCTGGAAAGTCGCGATAGCCCTGACGTGTCTCTATCTAACCTATTACGGCTAGAAAGAAGTGCCCGAAATTGGGCACCAGCCACCACCACCAAAAAGTGGAATCGAAGCAAATTCAGTACATCCATACATTTATTTATCTATTTATCGGCATCTACGCAGAATTCGCAGAGCTTCGGGCCAAATGAACTATTATTAATTAGTTCAACCCCTATATTCGAATATGGCGAACGCAAATTACAGCTTCAGGAGATGCTGATTTGGTCGTGATGGCTCGCGCCCAATTTCGGCCACTTCTAATAATAAAGCAGCGGCCAATTAGGCCAAAATTAGTAGCCGATTCACCGGAATACCCACTTTCCCTGGCGTGCCTCTTCTAATCACGTGAGATTTTTAGTCATTTGACAAGTTCTCAGCAGTGACTACCGTAGGCGGTGCGAGAGATAATGAAGAGAAAAAAGGAAGGGTCTGTAGAAAGCAGATGCGTTCGACTAGTACAAATATGGCAATCGCTTTCACCAATCCAGTAAATTTCCCGAAGCCCTAGAAGCTACTTCCTTGAACACCATGCATCTACAGAATCACCCGCCCTAAATTTTCTCCGCCGTAACCGTTATAGTATTCTCTTATCTTCCCATAACGACAGGGATAGCACATCTCACTTTGCTTCTACTCTCAAGCATACCCACTATTTGCGCAGGGAAGCCATGGCTGAAGCAAGTGTCAAATTCATGCCGAAGGGACAGTGTCTTCGTCAAGAAATTCTCGAATGCTCACTCGAGAACTTTCGCAAATCACAACCGAACGATTACGATAAGGTGGTTGTTGGAGCAGCTATATTTGAAAGTTCCTCAGATTCAAACCTTCTGCCGACTCCAAGGCTTCTTCTACTGAAGCGAGCTGCCCATGAGAAACAATTCCCCAATGTTTTCGAGCCCCCAGGCGGACATGTTGAGCCACAAGATTCAAGTATTCAGCATGCCATTGTGCGTGAAGTACAAGAGGAAACAGGCCTGGATGTCACAGATATCATTACCGAGCTGGAGCCAATGCTCTATACCACTGAGGAAAAAAGTTTCAGTGACATTAGCCGAGAAGCTCCGATCTCAAAGAGCACTATTCAGTTGAACTATATTGTTTCTGTATCCGGATATGACGTTAAACTCAACCCAGATGAACATTCAGATCACTCGTGGACCACAGAGCAAAATGTGGCCGAGCTACCTATGTCAAGCAAGATGAGAATTGTGGTACACGAAGCATTCAGGTGGGCTGTTGAGTATACTCAGCCAGGCTTGAATGAATCTGAAAAGGGGCCTTGAACGAGAATTTGCCACACTGTATTGTCAAGACGTCGGATTTTGAAGGGACTTCCGAACTCCCTGCTGAAATCTGATAGGATTGATCTCTATGGCTACCTTATAATCTGATCGACAGGTCAAGCATTTAGGTGATTCTGAGCCAGTCCGACGCAGTTACGTGCGTGCAATCCAGCACCGTCCTGCGTTTGGACAGACTGAAATCGAAGGAAATACTTCACAGGCCTCTCAGTCTCCTGCTTCAATAGCAATTCTGTTACTGTTTGATTTGAGAGCGCACTGATCCAAGTCATGGACATCAAAATGGGATAATACAATAAGCATTGTGATTGGCTGATGATCCCTGTCCAAATTCACCAAATTGAGCTTTGGTCTGGTTTTAATTATGTGAGAAGTGTGGCCCCGAGCTAACCGCGTTCCTAACCACCCCACCTAACCAACATTAGGATTCGAGAAGTGAGGAAAAGGTTATCAGTCATTTCTCAATCATTTCGGAACTCCTTCCATGGCTACTCTCAAAGTGCTCTCTCGTCGTTTCCATAATCAGCCCCTTCATACCCAAATCATCGCCAAACTCACAATTCCCTCTCAGAAACGCGCCATGTCCTCATCCAAACCTCCCAGTCCCTTCAACTCCTACCTCGTCAACCCCAGCGAACTCCACACCGCGCTCCAATCCACCTCTCCCGCCTCCAATCCGCGCCTCATCCCCCTCTGCGGCACCTGGTTCCTCCCGAACGACCCCCAAAAGCGCACCGGCCGCTCCACCTACCTCGCCCGCCGCCTCCCCGGCGCCCGCTTCTTCGACCTCGACGCCATCTCCGACACCTCTTCTCCCTACCCACACATGCTTCCCTCGCCCGCACACTTCGCGTCGTCGATGTCGCGGTTGGGGCTCCGCAACGACGACACGCTGGTGGTGTACGACTCCGCCGAGCTCGGCATCTTCAGCGCGCCGCGAGTCGCGTGGCAGATCCGTGTGCTGGGGCATCGCGGGGCGGTGCATGTGTTGGATAATTTTCGGGTGTGGGTGGAGGAGGGGAGGCCGACGGAGGGGCCGGGTGAGCCGGAGGGGTGGGGAGAGTGTGTGTATGAGGTGCCGGGGGAGGCGGAGGTGCAGACGGGGAGGGTGGTGGGATTTGAGGAGGTGAGGGAGAGGGCGAAGAAGGGGGAGGTGGGGAGGGAGGTCCAGGTTTTGGATGCGAGGAGTGAGGGGAGGTGGAAGGGAGTGGAGCCCGAGCCGCGCCCTGGTGAGTACCCAGGTTTCTGACTCGATGAAATCAAGGGAGGGTCCAGAGGCTCGAGGCTGACGCTTCGAAGGTCTCTCGTCTGGGCATATTCCCGGCTCAGTTAGTGTCCCGGTTCCCGAACTCCTGGATCCAAATACGAAGACGTTCCTTCCTCCTAGTGAGCTCGGGGCGCTCTTCAAGAAGAAGGGTATCGATCCTTCGAAGCCAATTATCAGTAGTTGTGGCACGGGAGTGACTGCAACTGTTATTGATGCGGCTCTCGAGAAGGCGGGTTACAGCCCTGAAGAGCGGCGAAAAGTGTACGATGGGAGCTGGACGTAAGTACTCAGACAAGAATGTGTGACAGCATGCTGATAAGCATCAAGCGAATGGGCACAGAGAGTGCAACCAGAAGAAAGTCTTATCCAGAAATCTCAGAGGTGAGATTAGCATCAAGTTTCAACAGCATCGCATCTATACACCCAGGCAAGTATCCAAGCTCAGGGGAAATACCTTTGTAGCGGCTTGTGGCTACCACCCAATTGCCTCAATCCCATGTTGAGGAAGTTCTACTTCGACATCAGCCTTAGCCTATTTGACGGTCGTTGGGGTGTGATGAAGGTAGTGTGAGACTCGGAGGGCGCATAGCCACTTGAAAGTAGAAAAAGGATTTCCCGGCTCTCCTTTCCCAACTGATTTCTCTTTGAGAACAGTTAAGCTAGGTTATTTCAATTCGTCCCATTTGATAGCCCTCTTGGCTCCTTGGCCCATTCAGCTGCAATGCTGTCAATTCTCTAATGAGATGGACTCCATCGTGCCCAGGAAAAGTTTTCTCGGTGAAACAACGAAGCGAGATATTTTTGTCCACCTTATTCATCGATTTCAACTGGTTGAAGGAGTGTTCTTTCTAAAACTTATCAACAGGAACGTAAAGACAAGAACAATACTACTTGAAGTGCAGATGCTGAAACGAGTGACATATTAACCATGAAGTCCTCCAGTGCCCATTCACCACGCCGTGCTCAGTCATCCGACGCAGAGCTGTCGTTTCGAAAACTTAAGACTGGCATGCAAATGGCCTCACCGCAGTCTGTGTCTGGAAAGGCCCCTCAGTACTCACAGCGTTCAAGAAATCCGCCACCGCCGCAAAGTACATATCGATCGCCGGCAGCACCTGCGAACATCTCACATTGTTGATGTTGTCCACATCTGCCTGCCTCACACTATCTCCGTTTATCGAGATATCCTGCAGTCCCTGCACCACCATCTGGAACGTGCCTTGTGTGACTAAGGTGTCGTTGGCTTGTGCAATCCGCGGATCTTCGAACGCAAGGTCGCTGCTGTCGATCACGGCCTTCCAATTGAGCTCGTCGTTCTCAGAGGAGAAGGCAGACGCGGCGTCGTTAAGGAGGTCTTGGCCCGTTGGAGGTCCGTTAGGATCGACGGCGACGTTGAGGAAGTTGGAGACGAGGCCGGTGTCACTCTGCCATTTGAAGACAGCGTTGTTGAGGTCGCCGGCGGTGGGTTGAGGGTCGGCAATTTGGCGGGATTTAAGGAGGGGCTTGGCGGTTGAAAGGAGGGGGAGGAGCATGAGGGTGGTGGAGACAATGATGGACTTCATTCTTAGTCTTTGGGTTGATTTTTAGTGAGAGAAATATGGAGAAGAAGACACAAAGGAAATTAAGGAACTGGGATAAGAAAGCTTAGGAAACTGTCGTTATTGGGATTGCTGTGATGGTGGTGGATGATTGATTTCGAAGGGACAATCTCTTGGCTTTATAATTTTTTATCAACTCTAATTATCATGCTCACGGGCGAGCCTCAATTCTATTTACAACCAGCCACGAGCAGTATTACAGCTGTTGTGGATAAGCCATAGGTGTTTAAGCCTCCGTCAATAGACAAGGAATCTTCCCCAGCCACGAAGTCTTGCGTCAGACGTTATCAAAGTCTGGTCCTACCTCGAGATAGACTAGGCTAACGGGAGACGAGAGGATTCGAGGCCTGTCTCTTGCGCCGAAGGACGCTGAAAACAATACTGTGGGGAGACCTCTTAATTGGAATCTGTCCAATGGGATCACGGACAATTCCAAGACTCGAGGGTGCGATGGAGATGCAACAGATCCTTCTAGACCTTGCGTGCTTGTCTAACAGAATAGGCTTCTCTTTAAGCATACCTAGAATTAAGACAAGCGCGTCTACTTTTCAGCTACTTCATCGATATGTGTTAGCGGATTGGTCAGCCACCTACGACTTCGTGCTTATGGAGCTAGTTGGCATCCGAAACACGCCAATCAGCACACCGTCGGATGTTTCGTCTAACCAAGCGTGGAAGCCAATAATAATGTGATTGTGGGAAGCTGACTGCAAGACATTTGCTTCGCCACGTCCAGGATCATGGCGAAATTCTTCCCATCCACGGGAGTACGCTCACGAACGGATCAGAATGATCCCGAATGAAACACGACCAGGGCATGTACAAGCTACACGAGGACTTCCGACTCAGTATCTGAAAGAGCTTCACGAATAGAAAATTGAGTGACAGCATGCCGCTGATGGGTACTGGAGATCGCAGATACTTTTGCTTCAAGAGGTTTGAAGCGCTCTTTAGCACGAACTAAAACAAGGCCTTGCAACGACCAAGGGACAAATTGGGGATAAAGGAGTAAATAGAAGATCAAAAGTGGAGTTAAGTATGGAACATTGCGATAGCTCTATTCCTGCTCTACACAAGCTGGAAGGGCTCAGCTGGTAGCTCGGCAATCTCTGATATCCTCAAGTCTATATTTGGATCATTGGAAGAGCAGCCTCAATGAAGATAGGTAGTCAAGACTCAAGATCCTGGCCGTCGTTCTATATTTCCAATGAATCGTTTTAATTTCTTGGTGATCGATTTATGCTATACATTATATTCTCGAGTTCGCTAGTACGGCCGGGTCACCACGTCCGCCCATTAAGACGTCGGTTCAGATCTTAGTATTATTGGCAACACACTGCTTCCAATCTGGCCACCAATCCTCTGAACATAAGAGCGATCGACTTTTTCAAGGTCAGCGGCAATAGCCCAGCCAAGTATCCTATACTACATGACTGCAGCGTGAACACCTTCACGGGATTTCATCCTTCAGAGCGCGAATTCTAGCTCACGCGAGGACTATCTTCTCGCACCTGATACATAGGTCCTAGTCATATAAATAGACTCTGTGTCCCGTATCTTACGCGCTACGTCTGAACGAACAGCATCTTCTGGATATATCCGCAGTCTGATTCCGTCATAGGTGGAATCAGGCCATCCGAAACTGACTGACACAATGCTAGGTCCTTGCGAAGAATTGGTCCAGGGAAACAGCTTTGTCACTCAGTTCCCTTGCCAGAGGAATACAAGGACTCAATCAGCCGTGGGCGATTCCTAGAATAGAGAGACTTTTCAAGATCTTGTTGGGACCTAACCAGATGGCATGAAGCTTGGACAGGGTCGCTGAAGAGGTCTTCTATTGGTTTTTGCTCGACATTTCCCCAGCTCTTGTCAATGACACTCAATTCGGCACCAGTCGGGGGCATCCGGGAGACATAGAGGTCAAAATGTCGACCGATTTCAGTGGCACTGACGATTACGAGATTTCCCCTGGGGCGCATGCTGCGTTTTGTTCCGTACTCGTAGAGACTCAATGTCTGAAATTCGGAAGACTCGATCTGGGCTGGGGCCGTCTACTGATCAATCTGACATAGTTGATGTGAGCAAACGATTGCAAAGAGCCCGCTCAATCATTCTCCCTTTTCTGATAATATGACGTTGGGAGCTCCACAGGCTTCCATTCACTATACTCACAAGTCAGCACTCCCGGATCCAGGGGCGCACAAAGTAGTATTATACTCACTTGTTCGGCAACTCCACTTTCTCTTGTTCGGAACTAACTTCATGGACCGGTCTCCAAGAACTTCTGCCAAATTCTGAAGATCTGATTGGGGCACTGATTTGAAGCGGCTGTTTCTTAATTCTTCTGGTCCGGCGCCTAAAGAAAAGATAGAGGCCGACAGCTAGTAGTATGACGACTACGGCCCCAACACCAACACCTATTCCAACTGCGGCGCCGGTAGAAAGGTGTGAGCTCGATGCCGTGCCTACTGCTGAAGAGGCATTCGAGGCTTCTGTATTTGGAGCAGCTGTCACACCTGACCCGGAAGCGGAGGGTGTTACGGTCGAGGCCATTGCTGCGCCTGTGTTAGATGCTGAGGCAGTAGTACGCATTGTGGGCGTCTATGATCGCACCGGCGAAGTTAGAAATAACCCGGCTTGTCTGTCAAGTGAAAAGACTTACCGAGCTCAACGTTGTGGACCACTCGACATCATTAATCGGTGCTATTGTCTGAATCTCCCAATGCTGCCCAGGATCGTTGGGTTGCGCTGCCGTTTGGCTCGACATAAAAACTGGATTCCCTGGGTGAACATCTAGATGATACGCGCTCCCATTGGCTACGTTGACGATGAACAGTGTATTTGACCCGTCACTCCAATTGCCAAATGTCCATTTTTGACTATCATCATCCGGATTGAGTGGAACAGTACGCGGCTGGGTATAACTCGGATCGACCTCATCAGAATCGTAGACTGTAGCGAGAGCTATACTTGGGCCAGAGGTCCTACTTCGGAAGGCGTAGGTACTCGACTCATCCGAATAGGCCAGAATTTGCCAATATTGTGCCTCATTCGTTATGTTCCAAGCTTGAAATCCTGTTTTGTTTTGGCTCCAGCTCGCAAGGCCTGATCCGAAGCCTACCCGAGCCTCCGTGATTTGATACCAGATGTTCGAATCGAATTGTACCATTGTCACGAGCGAGGTATATGAATAGAGATCATATAGGAAAGTAAACAAATGCTTTTAGCGATTTTTTCTCAGCTCGACGACTCCAGTACTGGAGGGTGTGAGAGGCAATCAGGAAATATTGTATGATAGACTAGGGCATCCATAATGCCTCGACATGATAGGGTGCTGCAGGGAGAAGAGGAGAAATCATGCGATTTTCCTTACATGCAGTCAAGGCCTTAGATGACCAACATTGCGACTCGGGTGGCTTTTCAGGTCATGATGCAGGGCCCAGGCACCAGTAAAGTACGGAGTACTTGCGGCATAACTTTGCGAATTAGAGTTGGAAAGCATAAGCGAGACCGTCATTTCGGCTAGCCTCAGCAGGGTTCGGAGATCCGAAGAGGGAAAACCGGAGAAGCCATTGCGGCCGGTCAGTGATGGGTTTGCGTCATTTGGTAACGATTGTGATGCCCCGGATCAGCTTCCAACATGGCAAAAGATGATACACTTTGCTATTGGTCGTGAAAATGTGACAAGGCATTGAGTTTTCAGGTCTTAGACTAGCGCGCTCAGATCGCAGCGCCTTCTCAGACGCTAGGTGCCACGGGTGCTTCCACAACAATTCTACGGAGTACAAGTCGTTGCCTTTTTGGAGTCGCGTGACAGGTCAGGCCCCAGTACGGCGTATTCAGCTTCGAGGTTCAAGACTCAAGGGGACGAGCAGAATGGTTCGAAATTACTAAGGTAATTAGCGTCTTGGCCGTTGACGAAGATGGAAGCAAGACCTGACCCCTGTTAACGCGTGGTGCGGTTCCTGCCGTGTCGTCGTTCCAGCACCGCCGCAGCGTACCTACCTAGGTAGGTACATACTAGGTAGGAAGGTAGATTAGGTAGGCCCCTTGGTGTCTTGGTGCCTTGCTGCCTTCGCAACTCTTTCCGCTTACCTCTGATCTCGAGTTTTGACTCTTAAGCGATTATTATATTACCTCATTTTCCGGTCACCACCTTCAGCTTTGAGGCCTATATTCTCACCGCACTGACACTTGCCGTAGGGCTGATTAAATTGGTTAATATGATCTCGGCAGCCCTAAGACCCTCTCGCCTATGTAATTGAGGCACATTTCTCTACTCACCGGAGCGATGCGCGGAATCATTACTTCTCTCAGGTATCGCTCGACATGGTATTCCTTGGCATATCCCATGCCACCATGTGCCATTACCGCTCTTTCACATGTGGTGAAGGCCACTTCGCCAGCTAGATACTTGACCGAATTGGCGTACTCACCAGCTGAATATCCTTCGTCATACATGCGTGCTGCATGCATCACCATGAGTCTTGCAGCTTCGAGATGGACCCAGCTATCCGCGAGTGGATGCTGAATACCCTGGTTCTGGCCAATTGCTCGTCCAAAGACGCGACGCTCGGCAGCATAATTTACCGCACGTCGAAGCGCAGCTAAGCCAAGTCCGACAGCTTCGCCAGCTAAAAGAATTCTTTCGGCATTCATGCCATGCATGATGAGCTTGAAACCGTTTCCCTCTTCTCCGATGAGGTCTTTCTTCGGCACTCTCCATCCGTCAAAGAAAAGGGAATTCGTATCCACTGCAGCCCTCCCCATCTTTGGTATCTCTGTCACCTTGACACTGTCTCGATTTAGATCTGTGTAAAATAGACTCAGACCTTGAGATGCCTTGTCAACCTCCCCCAGTGGCGTTGTCCGTACGAGAATGAGTATCTTTTCAGCTTGCTGTGCAGTGCTTGTCCACATCTTCTGACCACGCAGAACATATTCAGCTCCCTCTCTTACTGCTCGTGACTGCAACTTCAGAGTATCGAGCCCAGTGTTCGGCTCCGTTACACCGAAACAGGCTCGTTCCTTCCCTTCAATAAGCGGGATCAGGAATCGCTTCTTTTGCTCTTCGCTCCCGTACTTTACTACCGGGGAGAGCCCAAAGATGTTCATGTGAATACTACTTGTTGCAGTCATCCCTCCTCCCGACTCGGCAATCGTTTGCATCATTGTCGTTGCTTCTGCGAGTCCTAGCTCTGCTCCACCATAAGCTGATGGCATGCAGATTCCCAGCCAGCCGTCTTTGGCGATGGCATTGGTGAACTCGCGTGGCCATTGCTTCATATTATCAACATGAAGCCAATAATCGTCCGGGAAATTTGAGCATATCCTGGATATTGCTGTGCGGACAGTGCTTTGTGACTCTGTGAGGTCTGGGAGCGGCGGGAGGTATTCTTGCGCTCGGCCATGGAGTCGTCGTGAAGATTGAAATTTAACAAGCAACGACCGGTGATTTAAGAAAATTGGCTTGCTAACATATCTGAACTTCTGTGAATGTTATTTCACGTTAGTGATGCATTAGCGATGGTAGCTGACTGGCCTTCCTCACGTTTCTCAAGGCCATCGGACTGCCCAGCATCTATGCAAACCCCACCAAACACCATGCCACTTCTCTTTACGTCTATATGAAAGGCAGTGACATCCTCAATTGGTCTATTTAAAAAATTTGCTTGTTACCATACCTCGGAACATCATGGCACGAAACGGCTACAGCAGTGCGGGGCATGGCCGACTCTGGAATTCCGACTCCGGCGAAGAATACGATCATGTTGATGGTCGACTGCATGTCTATAAGAGCCAATAGACTGGAAAAAGAGCGGTTCGTATTTCCACTTCGTCGCTAATCTCATCGACTTGGGGCCCTCATCAAAGGCAATACTGAACTGATATGACGAGACCGCCGCTTCCACTATTTCGGCTCTTTACATCGCACCTAGTCCCACACAGACTTTCAGGACCTCCACGACAAAAGTCTTTAGATAGAAGCTTATCATATTCGACCGTCGTTGAACCAGCTAAGAACAATGGTTGTCTCAAGGGAATTAGAGTCCTAGATCTGTCTCGTATTCTCGCAGCCCCCTTTTGCACACAAATCCTTGCCGATTATGGCGCAGATGTAAGTTAATACATGTAGATTCTGGATGCACAAATTTATCAGCTGATGAGTTGCGCAGGTCATAAAGGTTGAACAACCTGGCACGGGAGATGATACCCGACATTGGAAGGTCCACGGAGAAGACCAAAAATGGAACAAGACGGAAGGTCCCATGTCTGTCTACTTTACTGCCGTTAACAGAAATAAGCGTTCCATCACTCTCAACCTCAAGAAAAAGGAGGCGAAAGCTGTTCTCTTTGACTTGGCTAAGACTTCCGACGTATTCATAGAAAATTTTGTTCCTGGCAAGGCGGACGAGCTGGGCATTGGCTACGATAGCATTTCCAAACTCAATCCTCGAATCGTGTATGCTTCGATTTCTGGCTACGGTTCCACAGGGCCATATGCGACCAGAGCTGGATACGATGCTATAGCCGCAGCTGAGGGCGGTCTGATGCATATTTCTGGAGAGAAGACCGGTAAACCTGTCAGGCCAGGCGTTGGTATGATGGACATGACGACAGGTCTTTACACACACGGTGCAATCCTTGCCGCTCTACGTGCTAGGGATCAGACCGGCCGGGGACAGAGGATTGATGCGTCACTTCTTGAAAGCACACTCTCGATTCTGATTAATATCGGGGTGAACTGGCTCAACCTGGGCTTGGAGGGCCAGCGGTACGGCTCTGCCCATCCCAGCATTGCTCCATACGATACGTATGAGACGAAGAATGGATATTTTGCCATGGGTGCCAACAATGATCGTCAGTTCAAAGTACTCTGCGAGCGGTTTGGCTGCACCGAACTGCTCAAAGATGAACGCTTCGCAACCAATCCAAGTCGGGTGCAGAACAGGGAGACCATCGATGGAATTATGAATGACTTCTGTAAGCAGAGAACAATGGAAGAGCTAATGCAAATATTGAAGGGGAGTGGGCTCGCACACGGCCCAGTGAACTCAATTGAGAGAGCTTTTGAACACCCTCAAGCGGGGCCACGGCAGATGGTTCAGTCAACATCTTGCGATGCATTTGAGAATGGTGAGATTAGGATGATTGGACCACCCGTCAAGTTCAGTGAGAATAGGAGTGAGATTCGGGCGAGAGCGCCGTTCTTGGGTGAACATACCGATGAGGTGCTTCACGAAATCGGCATTTCGGACAAACGAATTGAAGACCTGAGAGCAATAGAAGCAATATAGCTCTAAGATGGATGGACGAAGGAACGAGAGGATGGCACATCAAGAGAGCTTCACTCAACCGTCAGGTGAACGGCAGGAGACTGCTCTAATAAACTAGTAATAACGTAACAACTCACCTGCCATCTACTCATTCAATACCTATCATCCATGAGTCCCCAGTAAGCTAATGCGTCAACAAGCCTTCGAGAAGACAGTGGTCAAACACAGCATGATCAGTCCTCTGTTGTAAAATTCACTCCGATGAAATCAACGACCAATTCCACGTCGGCACAACGCTCCTCAATCCTTTCCGTTTCTGAGCTTCTCCACCCGAGCAAATCCGTCATAGAAAGTTTCCCACAGAAACTCCCCTCTTTCTCCTGAGGAAGACCACACAACGTAAAGGTCTCAAAGTCCTGCTCACCGTGATAAACAACAACCAGCTTCCACTCATCCTCCTGCTTCGCCTTGATAATGTGAAACCCTTCCTCCGCATCGGGCTCGATCTCCCTAACAAGGCCGTATCTTTCTTTTCCGAAGCTTTGGTCAGAATTATCCTGTCCCGGCTTTTTCAAGCCCCACCAATTTCCCGAGAAATCGTAGAGAGCAGTGTCGTTGAGATAGAACCATGACTCCGTGGCACAGTGAGCAGGAGGGGTGTAGGGGAAGGCGGTACTGGCGACGGTGAAGCCGAGCGTGGTGATTTGCCGGCCCGAGAACTTAGTATCGCCAGCTGTTACATGGGTCGTGAGGTTGAAGAGAGAGTACTGCTGTTTTTGTGCGTCGCTGAGGATCTCTTGCGTAGATCCATCTCTCCCGAACTCTGTAGCCGCGACGAGGAAGGGCAATGTAGCCAAAACAGTAGTGGGACGCATGCTGTGATAATCCAAGTCTGAAGGCTTCCTACGCTTGTGTAGTGTCTGCGTTCAATGTAATCTACAAGAGAATCTACTGTCCTAAGGCTGGAGGACGTCGCTTTCGTATTCGTGCATCGAACGACAAGGGAGCGAGAGGCTCAGACTTGAGCCGTGCGTCAGCCCACATTCAAGGGATCGCATTCGTAAGACACCACTTCATTGCAATAAGACTGGTTCATTTTTCATTCGCAATGCCATGTACAGACAGCTCGATGTCGGTGGTTTGGCATTTTGATTCGGTGGGCATGGGCAACGTCGCATCAAGGCATCATGAAAGGAAGCAGGTACGGAAGCCATTGTTTAAGCACTGAACGAATCATGAGATGCCAAATGAGCATGTCGAGATACTCTATTTCTGATGTACCGGCGCCAGAATCGATGGGAACAAGAATTCGATTTGTTGGAATGGAGTTGCCAGGGCAAAATGCGATGGAAGACTGCTTAAAGAGCTTAGCGAATGGCGCCCACGTGCGGTTCTACCGTAATTCGCTCGAATTACTCAATACCACCAGTAAGTCGACCCACCTGTCTCAACGGGAACTCAATCTGGAAGATTGTTGAATGATGCCGATCTGTGCTCTGGAAGAATCTGGAAGAATTAGTTCCGAAAATGTCCACAATAAAAAGGCTCGTGTCACTCGGCTGAATTAATGAACCGGGATACTTGAACAGAATTGGCAGCTGATATGTTGAGCTCACGCAATCCACAAGTTTACGAAGGTTGCGATGGGTTTGCAGGAGCCTACATGGCCTTGACAAGCAGTCAAGAGTTACACGATAGATGAACATGGGTTCCAGTGGCAATTAAAGAACTACCTAATCCTATTCCCGCGTTATATAGATGGGACGTTCGATGTGAGACATTTATTTCAGAAGATAAAACATTGACCACTCCAAACCTAATTAAGCCTAATATTTTCGCCTTTCTAGGAATCTGATGGCCATTCAATGGAGACTGTGAACCAATCCCCAGGTATCTCTACTCCATTTTCTTCGGCCACATGTCTTATCAAGACTTCGAGCTGCAATATATATGCCTCGTTTTGATGCAATTCGGCCTGAGAACAGTGACAGAGTGCACCATGCTTCTTGCCGCGCATATCTTGGACGATCTCATGAACTAAGCTGAGCATATTGTGGAGATCAGACATTAAGCGACTTCGCAGCAGGTCTGTCTCGTATTCTCGAAGCGGTGCCCAGTAAATCTCACGATGCCATTTTTGTGACGGAGTCCTGAAATTGTGACCAGAGCCTTCCCGCAGCGAGTGAAATTCCACGTCACGGCGTAGCGCCTCAAACTCATCCCAAAGATCAAGGACAGGGTCACGTTCGATCGGCAAAGTCGTCCTGGAAAGCTCCTCAACATCGCGTTTCAGTCCGAGACAAGTAGCCACTGGGACTCCGTCAAGCGCCACATTCGGCTGATAGTGCCCAACAGGAGAGATACTCCAATGAGCGTTTAGTGAGCAGTGATGGACATTGCGGATTGATCGGAGGGACTTGCATAGGAGATCGATCGCTGTATCCAATGGTGGTCCATAGGAATTTTGCTCCTGGGGATCGAAATGCGTAGAGACGTGCAGTTCAACAGACAGAGTATGAAGCCCACGGGGAAGATTCTCCACTATTTCTCGTAGTTCGTCTTCTTGTTCGATGTAAGCATCTATAGACGACATGAGTTCGATCTCTATATCCAAATGAATGTGCTGGAACTTCGAGGCCTCTATTTCTCCAAATAAATTCCTGAAAGAAAGGTAATCTGACTCTTCAAAAGCTGCAGCATGCCAGCAAGCGACATTTCTCGTGCGCCATGTCACTGTCCGGTAAAATTCGGCTTTCACTTCCGTGTATAGCTGCCGGTTGACGAGAAGCAATGGACATTCCCAACGCTCTGGCTCAACGTCATGTAGAAATCTGGGACCATAATCATCTGTCTCTTGCCAAGGACGTACCACTCCTTGTGGGAGCAGATAGCTGTATATCATGGCCCGCATCTCCGCCGGCAAATCCAATAAGCCTATCGGACGATGGGACTCGGAATCATCGGTACTTTCAGGCATACAGGAGCCTTTCAGCCTGGAGAGAGACATTTCGTGTTTCGGTGCTGACAAACAGACCATCGAGCGGTCTTGAATAAGCTGGCTAGTGTGGGTTTCAACGAATGGAACCAGCTTCTTGGACTCTGCTGCCGCTTCAATAGCCGGGGGATTGCTGTACTTGTAGTGGTCCGGCAGCTTAGAGTAGGACAGGAAATGGTGAAATAGACCATGATCCTGTGTGATGTCTCGATGCAGCCAAATTTAGAAGCTGCTGAGCGTGACTGAAGGTGATCCAGGTCGATAACGCCTAAAATAGTCACACAGGCCGTGCTGATTGCTGTCGTGTAGACAGCTGTAGAAGCCAATGATAAGAAGGGCTGCGACGAAATTGTAGAAGAATTCTGTCCTACTCACTGGGATATTCTCGTGATACTCAGCGATCCGTGCCATTCCCGAGATCGCTAGATGCTTGTGAGGCCAGAAGACTCACACGTTCGATGGCATCTGAGGAAGCTCGAATCAAGCGCTCTCTCATTGTGAAAACAAAGGATTTGAATATGGATTTACCATTGCTAATCGGGGTAAGGAGGGCCATAATTGCCACCCAACCTAGTATTCCTCGTCCGGAAGACACTAAAGCACACATGATGGTTTGTTGGTTCCAGAGTTGCACTCCACATTGTGATGTCCACCGACAATAACAAGGCTTCGGGAGACTTCTCGGCTTATGTATTTCCATCCCGATCTACGTATCCTGCAGTGTGTATGCTACGACCTGTTCGAATCGTGCTGAAAGCTAGGCTTGGAACTATGACTGAATTTTGGTCACTGATACGAAGGTCTTTTCTCATGAGTCTTTTACAATGTTAATTAGCTCAAAGAAGACTGAACCAGATGGATATCTTCAACGCAGTGCGGCTTGATAGAGGGTCTTCCTAGGAAAGTTCATCAATCTTGACTTGATCCACACAGCGCGACAGCACGATCAAATGAATAGTAGCTTCCAGCTAGGTACATAAGTGCGGTGGACAGTGCCGTATGATTGAGAGCCGAATCGGAATGCCGAATGATTTTTCTTCCATTAGAGTGGTTATGGAGGGTGTCCACGGTGTGTGTCACACCTGTTTTGTCGCATGTGAAAATGGCGGATTCCAAGGTCAGCGGCTCTGATTTCCAAAATCGCAGCTTTCGGTCTATATTCTGCGTAGCGTCTCTTGCAGCATCACACGACAGAAAACATCATGGCAACGACTGCTCGTGATTGACCGTGGCTTCAACACCATCCCACCGCCCAAGACTTAGCCGAAACACCTTTTAGCACGCTGACAGAAAAGTTGCACGCAGCCTGGTGAAGCCGTTCCTCCAATACTCTTGAAATCTGGTAATCTAGGACACAAGAGGTATTCCTTGGTGGTAGCTTCGGTGAAAGAGCCAGCGTGACCGCCGCCGAAGGAGCACGTTTTGGCCAATCAGCGACGTGCCGAGTCACGATGACAAAGTAGCTGTACTCCGTACCTACATCATTATTCCAGCACCACGCTTTCATCTTCCCAGCAATAACATCCCCTTCTATCCCCTTTAACACGAATCTCGATCTTTTGGCTCAAGTGGTCGCGCTCCACACTCGTATGAATGGCGCTCGAGTATGCTTCTGCCACCAGATGTTCCTTCCATCTTTTCGGGTAACCATAGCCACAATACTCCCACGACAACAAATAGGCAGAAACAACGACTGCACAAAGCGCAAAGCCATGACTCTCTATTAGCACCCCTTGTCCGTATAGCGCGCAACCCTACAGGTGTCCTCGAGTCAATTGTCGAGGGTTTCCGCAATGAGCCAACCGAAGGACCAGGCTGGGAAGCGGCGGAAAAGGAGAGCGAGAAGAGGATACTGTACTTTCGGCTGAAGACGGTAGGTCCGGACGAGTTCTGACTTGTGACCTCACATAGCTTACTCAAGCTTTCTTTCATAGGCCACGACGTATGACGACTGGCGCAAGCATGCTTCGGACCTCGACCGACTGGAGGGGAATGACGCCTGGAAACGAGAACAGAATTCAGAAGAATACAACGCAGACCTTATAGAAGCAAGATTGAATCAACTCGATGATGCGCGTATCAGTTGCGATCTTGGACGAATACTTTTTTTGATACGAACATCCCTCACTCGGAGTTTAGGTGGCATGGGCGATATACGATTGTACAAGCATTCGCACATTGGAACAAAAGATCTGCTAGAAAGATACATTGACTCGGCATGTCAAGCAATTACAAAGCTACTGGAACTTTCCAGCCACACGATGGAGACAGAACACGATACAAGGAGAGTGCTGGAACAAATCCTTGCCGCACGACAATCGTTCGGGAGAAGCGCGCTGCTTTTGTCTGGTGGAGGCACCTTCGGAATGAACCATATCGGCGTTGTAAAGGCACTATGGGAGGCCCAATTACTTCCACGCATAATCTCTGGATCTTCTGCTGGGAGCATTGTCTGCTCAGTATTGTGTACGAAGACGGACGCGGAGCTGCCTGTTGTGATTCAGGAGTTTTGCTATGGCGAGCTGGACGTGTTCGAGAAAGAAGGGCAAGAAGAAAACGTATTGCGGAAAGCTGCTCGGTTCATGAAGCATGGGGCAATCTTTGATATTGCGCATCTGATCAGGGTGATGAAGAATCTTCTTGGTGACCTGACCTTCCAAGAAGCATACAATCGGACGAGACGAATCTTGAATATTTGCGTCTCGAGCGCGAGCCTCTATGAATTGCCAAGACTACTCAATTATGTCACTGCGCCTAATGTCATAATATGGTCTGCTGTGTAAGTCTTCCACGTAATTCTTACTATCCTTTAAAACACTAAAATATCTCTGGTCAGCGCTGCATCTTGCTCTGTTCCCTTTGTGTTCTCAGCTGCCTCACTACTTGCAAAAGATGCGAAGACAGGCGCCGAGGTTCCTTGGAATCCCTCTCAATCCTACTGGATAGACGGTTCTGTCGACAATGATCTCCCGATGACCCGATTAGCCGAGCTTTTCAACGTGAACCACTTTATTGTCTCACAGGTGAATCCACATGTTGTACCATTTCTCAAGGATGAAGACACAATCGGTGCAGAGACCGTCCAATCAAGATCTGCCGTCACAGCTGGTTCTGGCTGGCTCCATACGATGGCAAGTTTGGCCAAAGGTGAAACTCTTCACCGCATGCATATGTTGGCCGAGCTCGGAATGTTTCCGAACATGTTCATGAAGTGTCGATCCGTCCTCAGTCAACGCTATTCGGGCGATATCACAATTTTCCCAGAGATACCTTACTCGCAATTCCCCAGAGTCCTAAAGAATCCAACGACGGAATTCATGCTACAAGCCATGCTCAGCGGCGAACGCGCGACTTGGCCCAAATTAAGCCGCATACAGAATCACTGTGCCATCGAGCTTGCCCTCGATGACGCAGTGCAACAACTGCGGGCTCGTGTGGTTTTTAGCCCCAGCCAAGTTGATCTTCGCATAAACGCCTTCTCTCAGTCAAACCCTGTTAGTGGCTCCATAGACCAAAAGTCGGGATTACGGTCAAGACCAAAGACTCGCCATCGAGTAACACGAAGTAACGACTCTTCCAAAGCACCACCACTTTACCGCAAAGCAATACCGCCTTATCTTCTACCATCGCAATCAACCGACGATCACAAAACTTGTTCCGAGCAATCAACCACTCCACTTATTGCCACTGCGCCAGCTGACCTCACTTTCTCAAAGCTCCTGTCTGTGCCTTCCCCTCCGACTCCCGACATTTTCTCCGAAGCCGAAACTCTTCTTTCCCCCTCTTCCGCCGCGGATGACGAATTGGATGACTCCGGCCTTGACGATGACGCAGCTGATGACTCGCTTTCCTCCCCCTCAGATGACGAGCACTTCCCACCATATCTATCCGCCAGCTCCGTCTTCCCTTCACATTGGCTCTCGTCGCGCCCACTGTTCCCCTCCGCCAGCCAATCCACGACTCCGTCCCTCGGTCTCAAACGACCAAGCTCATCTCCATCGGCCTTGGCCTCACACTATCAGCAATTGGAAGCGCAGTCGCCGCTTGCGGAGCTGAAGATGACGCCGCTGATCCCCAACCCCAACATCCATGGCTCCAACGATAAGAACAACGGCAGTGTTGGGGTTCCGCTTGACAGTGGCACTCTAACAAGTCCGCAGGCAGCCCCCTCAACGCGGCCACAATCGATGCCGGTAGAGGAGGGAGCGAGTTCGGAAGAGCAGAGGTATGAGCGGATTTTCCATGGGAACAGCGCAGTCTCGGCAGCAACGTTTCCGGGCATTCATACGAGGCTTCATGGCGGAGACCCGGAGGCGGAGGTGGAAGCTGGGGATCTCAGCGGGACGAGAGGGATGATGAGACGGAAGCGGAGTTTGAGTACGGGGTTGAAGGGTTTGCTGCCGCCGAATGGGCAGTGAGAGGATGTGTCCAGGATCACGTGGGTAGAAGAGAAGACTTAGTAGGAGAATTCGTGGAGAATTTTTTGGCGCTGATGAGCATTTACGGGGTATCTACTGGTTATGGGGTACTTTGCGCTGCTATGACTGGCGATACTGGGAGAAGAGGGCTAGATAGACTTGGGCGTTGGTAGATGGGCATGGCAATGGAACAAGATAAGCATGACAACGGCAGTATATTGGTATCGTGGTATTCAGCAACGTACCGGCGGAGAAACAGTTTTAGCATTTCTTTGGGCGAGAACGTTTTCATTGATATCAACGATCGTTCGTCAAAGTAATACGATTTGAAATATCTTTTACCAAGAAAGGTTGTGCTTCCGACGCTGTGGTCGAAACTTCTCTCCCGATTAACCTCGGATCTCGCCAAAAGTCCCAATGTCTGTTCTGGCCCTGGAGGGACCTGACGTCGAAGAGCGACTGAAAAACTAAATGAAAGACATGAGATACAGAGGTGTTCCCTCGAAGCGCACTGCGACTCGACTGAGAAAACTCCAATTTCGCTACAGTTCTATGCTGTATCTCATCAGCTATACTATAGCAAGACCAAAGATGACATGTTTCGCTTACCTTAGCGAGGATACGCTCAAATCATCCACCATTAATCGTCCGACCAGAGTTGTTGCTCAAGTGCCTCGAAATCCAAGCTTTCTTCTAGGTCAGGCGCAGGCACGTACCTCATAACCTCCAACGCCTTGATCATCCAGTTTCGCGCCTGTAATATCTCTATTCGTGATGGTCTTGGTCCGGACCTAGAAGTTCTTACGAATTTGCGCATTGTCACGTACATGGCAGCGTAGAAGTAGGTTTTGATAAGGCCCGGTGTCGCCAACCCTTCGGCTTCCAACAGCAGTGCTCGGATGTGGTAACAGATGCCGAGAAACACAGAAGAATGTTCACTGTTTTCAGAACGCGTCTTGAGGGTGATGTCTTCGATTACGGCGTTCTCCTGAGTATCATGCATGACATTGATATTGCAGCCGCGAGTGAGATAGTAGATCCCCTGTAAGAGTCGTCTCCTCATGTCGCTTAGGTAGTGAAAATTTCTCTCCGGGTTACAGGCCTCACAAATGCAGACGAATGGAAGCTCACGAGCGCGCTCCTCCGTCGTCTTCACTTCGAAAGAGTTCCCATAGCACAAGTTGATCTCGTCACCTTCCTGGATACTTTTGACAGCTTGTATTCCGCGCTGAACACTTGCGATACACGCGTTTGGGAGACAGGAGTGATTGAAGCGCGAGGAGATGGGAAGTAAACCGCATCGCATAACATTCATGGTACCAAAGGTATCGAGTCCCGGAATGAGTGGCAGCAGATTGTCACGAAGTGCATCCAGCTTCGAGGCATAGAGCGTTCGGGCGTTACGGCCTAGATGAGAGAATTGGCGCTTCTGCTCTCCATTGAGGTGGTTATAGCATTCCTGCATGTCGCTCTCGCTAAGTTCATGCAAAGACTTTCCAAATATAAACCAGGCTTGTTCATGCAGGATGATACTTCCTCTTCGAATGTATCTAGTAGCAAAGCAGCCCCAGCCTTTTCCAGGTGAAGGTTTCAATGCGAATGGGGCATTCTCCGGAAGCGAAAGACGAAGGTAAGCTTCACAGAGTCAGCAAATAGTTTGCTTCACCTCGAGGCTACGGTATTTCTTACGGTGATCTCCTGCTATTAGAGCCATTAGAGTGGATCTCTGCTGAGCACCCTCCAAGTCTTATTACCAAAAATATTCCTAGCAGACCACAGAGAAAGGATGAAAAGACTCGAGCACAGAGTGACGATGTTGTGGAGTGACAGCAATCCACGAAGCAAGAAGACAAAAGGTGAGGGCAGCTGCCCTTAGACTCGTGCAGTAGCTGCATGTTATGAACGAAGATACGTACCTACCCAATCCAATTCCTGTCTCTTGCCAAAATCCCTGCTGCGCTTCATCGCAGTAAGTAGCCCAGCACTCTAATTCCTTGACCTGTGAAGAACAAAAATTGTCGATGAACTCCCTGAGGCGCCTCGTGAAGCAAAGTCGAGTACCACAATTTGCAGATACTTGAAAACCTGCTCTCCTTGGATCCTTCGATACCTAATTTCCGCAGGTTAGGATACCTCGACACAATTCCGCATGGTCTTCACCCAGTACCTCGCACGCCTCCCTTCCTCCTCATGCCCCCTCCACTAACCCCCTTTCCCCCAATTTCGCTACCACCCCTTTGCTCAGCCCCATCTCCCGCTCGATCTCCGCCTCCCCCCTCCCCTGATCCCTCAGCCTCAGAATCCGCCCAATCGTCACCGCATCCAGGAACCTCCTGCCCTCCCCACTCTTCCCTCTCCGCTGAAACTCCTCTTCCGCTTCTGCAGCCAGCTCCTCGCGTCGTCGGAGGAGCGTAAGCGCCGGATTTGACTGCAGCTGCGCCGGATCGGGAAAGTGCGGCTGGGGCGCCTGCGAAGGATGGGCTGGATTAGGGGAGGCGAAGGCGGAGGAGGGAGAGAGCTGCGGGTTTGGCTGGACGGGGCCGAGGGAGCGGAGAGATTGGGCGAAGGCAGGGTCGGTGGCGTCGAGGTTGATTGCTGGGTTCGCTGGGTTAGAAGAATAAGGTGGATGAGTGGGTTTGTGTCATGACTGATTTTCTACGGGATTGGTATAGGAGGTAGTTGGGACGCACCCTCATCTCTTGTGGAGCTTGCTTGAGCTTGTGGCCGCACTGTAGGCCCAGCGGAGCCTTCCCGGGCGGGAGGTGGAGCCCGTACGTTGCTGGCTTGGGAAGGTATTTGGGATAGACGAGATGGGTATTTGCGAGTTGCCGCGCCGCCGGCGGCACGAGATGCTTTCGAAGCAGAAGACCCCATGTCGTAGCAAGTTTTCGATATCTTCACCTGATGTGGCCCGCGAAGATGGAGAAATTACACAAGCAAGCGATTTTAGCGTAGTGGACGTCCGACAAGAATATTGGCGATGTATGAGATCATGGGACAGGGGTCATCCACTAGGTTAGGTAGGGTAGGTAAAGTAATCGCCCTCTACCTCCGCACTTACTGTAAGTTTGTACTGTAGCTATTACCCCACAAATTACCCATGGGCTTGGTGAAATTCAATCAGAACTGATTCACGGCATATTAGCTGCAATCAGAGCTGCAATCAGCCTAATATCAAGATTATAGATTTTCAGATGAGCTAACTAGTCTTTTGCCCGAGCATCCTCCATGGAGTGATGTCTAGGCTGTCAAGAAGCCCCCGACAAGTTGCATATACCGCTCTCGCTTCTCCCAGTGAGCCATATGGCTCGCATTCTCGAGCGTGACCCATTTGACCTTCTCTATACGTTCGAAGAACGGCTTCACTGCGATATCCTGTACCTCGTCGTATTGCGCATTGATAATAAATGTCTCGAATTTGATACTTGAGAGACCTGGGATTGAGGACCAGTTCCGCAAACTACCCTTAATGTCGAGCTCGGAGCTTCCCCACCTAGACGGTCGTAAGGAATGGATAGTTGATAATGAGAAGAATTTTAGGATGATAAAGAAATCTGTTGCGGGAATTTTGGGATGCTTTAGATTGGGTTACGTTAGACGAGGATACGGCAACGGGTAGCTCTTTGTGGTACTACAACCACAAATGCTGCCTGCATTGTACGAGTGACTCATCTTGGGGCTAGGAGCTGCTCGCAATGGGTGACTTACATTGTACCATACACCGTCGGATCGTCACCAAAATGCCAAATCGCTGTCTCGACCTCCTCTGGCCATGTAGCCATCCGACAAAGGTATCTCTTGTAGAACTCCATCTGGTGCCTTGATTAGCATGTGGCTTCCAATGGCTTAGGAATACGAAAGTAGCTTTGCCCTTGGAGTTCCCACTTTGCGGTTCCATATTCTACCCTGTAGATATATGGGGGCGCAATGAGACTTTCATAACTTACCATCGCTCCTTCGTACTCCTTCGAGTCTGTCTGCCCGTCCCTTTCGCATCGGTCGATGGTATTCTGGACATCTCCTGGCAAAGTCGCTTTCAGACTCAAGAGGCCCTCCTCGTGCAACTCAGCAGATGCCGGCGCTGCAGCGAGGATAAGCTTCCTCAGTCCAGCAGGATGGCTGGCCGCGTACTCCGCTGCCATCATCCCGCCAAAACTATGACCGAGGATGTCGAAATGTTTCGTACCTTGCTCGCGAAGCTTGAGATGCATGATCAGATTCTCCAACTCGTCCATGAACAGGGTAATGGTCCAGAAGCTTTCGTCCCCGTTCTTTTCCGGTACTCGAGTGGATTTCCCATTACCGAGCATGTCGTAGAGTATTACGGGGATGTTGTGGAGCTTCTGTAAGTCAACAAATGATAACATGTACTCGTGGCAAGCGCTTGGTCCGCCATGAAGGAGAATAAGAGGCGGGTTTGGAGAGTCAAGGGAGCCAACAATACGGTACCACGTGGAGCATGGCTTATCAACTCCCTTTGGCTTGAAATCGATCAAGCCTTCGCTTGCGATTGTTGGCGCCATGCTTGCGTGCCTCTGCAATGATCAATGCGGGCTTCTTGGCGCAAATCTGAAAAGCCAAAGCTCTAATACTCTATTGCAGTATTGGTCAAGACACCCGGGTTGGCCGGAGACTGTGAGGAGATCAACAGCTTTTTTTTGAATGATAGACAAGTTGTATAAAAAAGTTGAACTTTATGAGAACTTCTAGGCCTATGTTCTAGGAGGAGAATGCCCTATGATGACTTGTGTAATGCAGTAAACTTGCAAAAATCTAATGCCTTCGATTTAATGTTTGAAGCGGCAGCAACGATTTCCTGGGCCCGTCACATGCCAAGAGCGGGGGTGTCTCAGCTGTCCAACTTTGTAGCCTGCGTTGTTTTCGCAAGGCAATCGTGCACACATTACTGCTGGCAGCGCAGTCTTTCTCCAGGGTCAGGAAATAATTTCATCCTTGCAGTTGCATATGCAGTTTCTTCAATGCAGGATAAGACTTTGCCGCAACCACGCCGTTGAACCGCATGCGGCACGGCTCGAGCCCGGTTCTGCTAAGGCTGCACTTCAGCTAAGACCGGCATTTTTCTAGCTGCGTCATCCCTCCTTTCTTTTGGTTCCACTCGAGGTCAGGATGTGCATCGGTGATTGGCGTTTACTGTTGACGGCCTGGCAGGGCTTCAAGTCCGTACGACTGCTATTCTACCACGTCTGGAGAAAGGGCGGTCCTACCCGGTATGTACAAGCCTAAGATTGCCTCACGTAGCAACGACTGATAGCTCCAAAGCTCGAGATTGACGATCGTTTGCGGTATTAATTGCTTCATTGCTGCCTTGGCCAAGGGCGCCATTGCCACGATATATCGGCTGCTCTACAAGCGGTAAAAGCCTGATCCCAGGTTTCTGCCTAATGCTTTTGTTCGAAGGGCCCTGGAGCAACCTTGTATTGATGCCTTACCAGAGCCCTTTCCTTGGCCCAGCTATTCACAGCATCCCAATTAACGCACGTAACTTCTGCATTGGATCTCAACCTCATGTTCTCGGCCTCGTGTGAATCTGCAATCCACTCAACGCCATAGAGCGCTACGTCGGCGTGACACATTAGCGATCTTCTGATGCTCTCTATGCAATGAGCTTGCAGCTGTTAGAAGAAACTATAGATTTGGGACATGGAAGTACGTACTAGTGTGGTGAGGATTCCAATCAATTTTCCGTACCCGTTCATCGTCATCGTGTTGGCTGTAGTAATCACTGTAGATGATCATGCGCAAAGTATTCTGGACTTGCATCAGTGAAGTCATTGCAGTCAAGCAGTCTGGTCATACGAGACAGTGAAGTTGATGGTAGACTCCCAGCAATGCCACATAATCACCGTCGGGGAGCCGGACGGCATTCGTTACATTTTCATGATTGAGAGCCATTTCCTCCGGACTGGCTCTAATGTTGAGCGCTGAAGCAAATTTAAGCTCCTCTGCTTACTTTTTGAGCGTCAAAGCTTACCCAAGAGCAACTCGTCCCACGCGGAGTCCAGCTCTTCAGACGGCTCGCCTCGATACACCGTATCATCGGTGCGGTAGAGGAAATGCTGTTCATTGCGGAGAACAGTATTTGCTGGAGCTAAGCCTTGGTGAACAAAGGTTATTATCTTTCAAGTCGATGGCTTTCGACTTACAGTAAGGTGGCGAGGAAACCTTGTGCCAGAAGAGTTGAATGCTTTCAATGATCGAAAGATAGACAACAAGCAACAGAAGAATGATGATTGACCAATTCGGAGCTAATAGTTTTCTAGGGGCTTTACTGAGGAGGAGTGAGCTCCGTACATCGTGCGAAGGAAGAAGAGGTTCGGACGATTCGGATGAATCTTTGTTCATTTTTGTCGACGATTCTCCAAGAAGCTGATAGTAAATAAACAGGTAGCGACTGCAAAGTTTTTCAAATTGTGACTCGGGACGCTAGGCTTTAAACCAGAAGTCGAATACCGTCCAAGGTACTTCGCACCGAGTTCTGGAAGCCAAGCTGGGATATGGTTGCGAACAAGGTCTCATACGATACCACTTTCGAAGGTAGAGATGGCGCAGCAGACACCTCATCGCCTTCTTTGATTCCAACCGCATATCGTCATGAGATCGCCCGGGGGGGGGTTCTTTGCCGCATGCCGTCCTGTAACTAGACTGGGCTTTGCCGTATGACTGCAGTTGCAGCTGGGCTACGCTTACACTCTTTACTACTTTCAGCTCGAGCGGTATGTCCAATCATATGTCTCGTATCGATCTTCGTATGACCTCTTATGAAGATCCTGTCGGACCTTGCACCGCCAGAAGTAATGCTTGACCAAGCAGTCGATGTATGCCTTGTCTCAATGCTTCAAAGCTCGGCTTATCCTGGCAAAGAACATGCCCGTTCACTGCTGCCTCAGCAGTTACACTGCATTATCATTGGATACTAATCAGGATTTAACGGACGAGCGAATTCGATAGCTAGCATTCAGAAGTGATGAGCGTGGTTGTTCATATTACCGATAGGCTGTAGCAGACACCCTCTATTAGTATGGAAGGAATTTCTACTTAAGGGTCGAATGCTTCCCCTTTTTTTCTTCTGTTCATCTGGAGTCTGAGTAGCTGAAAACGCAAGACTGATTCAACAACTCTCTTCCGTATCTCATTTGTGAAGCCTTTAGATCACTACGATGCCTAATTTTCTCAAACTCACGTGTGTGACTGCCTTGGTAGCGAGTGTACTCGCAGTTCCTGTCACTGGTCAGTCTACCAAATCTCTGCTCATTTGCTAAGTGTAGCCCTCTGACGTTATCAAAGTCAAGCGCGAGCCGCCAGTTGTCCCAGAAGGCATCGACCCTTCAACATTCGTAAAGCGCGCGCCGCCTGTCGTTCCCGAGGGTGTCGATACCACCACGCTCATGAAACGAGAACCACCTGTTGTCCCCGAGGGCATCGATCCAACTACGCTTCTAACCCGTGCGCCACCTGTCGTTCCTGCTGGTGTTGAAGGGGACAGTAGTGCGGAGAAGCTCAAGCGTGAGCCACCGATTGTTCCTGCTGGGATTGAAGGCGATGAGACCAATTGATTTCTTGTATGCTTCTATGGTTTCCAAAAACCAAATTGCACAATAGCTAGAAATTGAAAGCTCGCTACAAAATTTTCTGTAATGAACCGTCTGTCTCGTTCAGTGATTCAAATCTTCTCTTGCGGCTTCTTTTAGCTGCTCTAGTTATCCTCTACCGTGAATCTCTGCTTTTGTACATCGTACTCATACATGCCAAGGCTACAAATTTGTTATATCAAAACTATGCGCCTGATCGCCGCCGGTTGGAGACATTCCAATATCCTGGCGTAGAGAATTGCCCACACGTCTCACGATAGACAATCCGATTCATAAATATTCCGTGAGTACTCTAAGTAGCATGCTAGAGGTTCGTATATTCTGTTTACATTTTCCACTGCTTTAGAAAGGCTGCAACTCGATTGCTCGTGGCGTGAGTGCTCTTTGTGTGTCAATCTCCACATAGCTATTATTACTCCTGCTTGTCTTTGACGTAATATTAGATGTCGTATTCGACGCGCTAGTCTTCTGTTGAACTTCGTCAGTCCAGAGAAGTCCGCTCTGAAGGCTTTCCATGAATGGCTGCATGTACGGGACGCAGGCGGAGACGAAAGACGCCGCCTGAGCAATCTGTGTGCAGACAATGAAAGGAAAACCTTCGAGTGTATAGTTATGCGAGAACAATCGTGGTATATAGATCAGCTGTGCGATTGTCGCAGCAATAGCGCATATTCGAGCATTGAAAAGCAACAGGATCGATATCCGTTTCCGCAGGGGCATGTGTAAAGGGGCAACAATAACAGTAGGTAGGATGATCAGAGCCACATCCGTCAGGATGTTGACAACTCCTACGTATCGAAAAAGAGATATCTAATACAGTGAGTTGTCTTCTTTCTCCAGTTCTGGCTTAAAATGTAAGACCCACCCTATCCACACACCGCCAATTGTGAGAACCCCACGGATACGGAAGCCTACACTGAAAAGCAAGTCCAAGTATAGAAGTCAAGGCCCACATGGCTGTAATAACACCAGTGGCAATATTTGCGATTCGGTGCTCCTTGACTGGGGAAACAAGCCAAAGTCCGACGGGGATCGCCAGCTTTGCAAGACATATTGCGCTCACGAAGAGCATCTCTCCAGCATAATGGGCCTATGAGGAAATTAGCTAATGATGCCTATCTTCAGTCCTTTACCATACCTTGAGACCAGGCTGGATAGATCTTTGTGGGTTCTCGTCCATTGAGGTTCCCCATATCTCGGCCGCAGGTAAGAGTGTTGTGACTGATTGGCCGACGGCTAGCACCTATGAATGATGGATAAGCTCATGCCAAAAGGTCAAATTCGAGTCGAGAGAGCAACGGACAAAGGCCATTATGATCAGAATCTCGTCCGATCTAAGCTGCCGTATCTCCTTTAGGAAGAGCCGGGTCAAGAGTCGAAAGGATAGCGCAAGCAGCATAATGGCCAGCGAAAGCAGTGTCACTACTTTGATTACTGGATTCAGATGGTTTCCATCAATGAAAAGCCGAGCAGACATGACGGGTCAGAGCGCACAGGATTCTTATGGGGGGTGCCGCCGTCAATTTGCATGGCAGTGGTGAGTGAGAGGAGTCAATCAGCGAAGAATCTTCCTTGAACCACCCCGACGGATAGAGTAATAAGGCACGCAAAGAATCACTGCACCAGGGCATTATTTTCATCGCCAACGAAACGGGTTTCTCAGTCTGCATTGATGTTACCCTGGCGATCCTTCCCAGACCCGTCGCGTGGACTTGTATCCAACGAAATTCAGTCAAGCGATGCGTGGCACAGTCTCGTAATGGCACACAGAGCTCCATGTTCGGAAGACGAGTGGAATAGCCGTTTTTCTGGGCTGCAGGGTGGCGTATGCTTGTACCGTAAACGTGCCTTATCGCTTTAGAATCCGGACCGGTCGGAAGATTTCCGCTCCAATCTTCTTCTCAATCTGCCGTTGGCTGAAGCTGGCAGTTGCCAAGCGATTGATACCATTGTCAAACGTGTGTCGGTCTTGGTGGAGGCATCAAGGCAATCGTACGGCACAGCTCTCACCGTATGGAAGGTGCTTCCCACTGATTCGTTGAACCTGACCTCATATGGCTAACCACTACAGGGCTTGCCCTCGTCTTATTGCGGCGTCTTTCATTTCGCAAGCCGCTGCCTTGGGTCTGATTGATCTCTGTCGGCGCCTTGCTAACCATTTTACGTCAATGGTGATGGTCAGATGGTTCTCTGCAGGTTGTTTTAGGAGATGCGCCGAAGACCCGAATTACCGTAGAGTACGATACCGTATCGTACCATAAAACAACGTCGCCCTGAGCCTGCAGTCCCTTGATACTTTGGTGCTCCACCATGAATGATCTGTCCCGGCTGCGCCTCTTCTAGGCTGACGAGATCTGCTGCATGCTGCCGGGCGTGGCACATTAGAGAGGCACGGTCTCGGCGAATCATCGTATAAATTGTCAACTGGAAGGACGGATATCCTGTCATGTCGCTTGCAAATCTCAGCCGTATGCAATAATACTTCCGATGCATCTGCTAGATACATGTGAAAGAAAAATTGCTCCCACCCAAGATAGCAAGGATTGCGGGCACTCCTTTTGCCCCTGCCTCGCAACGATGGCGCCTCTCTTCGCCTTATAAGGTACGTCTAATCACTCCAAGCACGAATCCCTGCGTACACCCACAGCTATTGAATAGTGTCTCTCCTCTACTCTGTACCTGGGGAGACTTCCTCTTGAGACCGAGTCCAGCCTTGCGTGAACGGCTAGCACTCAACTCTTGCCTTGAGGGCGTTGCTGTTTTCTCTTCGATACCAAAGGCTGTTTGTGTCTTCGAGAAACTGCGATAGGCGCAATGAGCTCCGGAAAGCAGGATTTTGAGCTCCGGGAGCGTTTGAAAGCGGACCAGGCAACTCAAAAGGAACCAAAGGTTGCAAGCCAAGATGACCAGACGTTGCTACGCCTTGGGAAGAAACCCATTTTGAAGGTCAATACAATGATCTGCCGCCTGGGAGCCACCAATTGCTGAATTGCGCAGCGCACCTTCGGCTTCATGTCCATCCTCGGCTTCTCTTGTACGGTCTTGATCACTTGGGAGGGAATCTTAATGTACGAAACCTTCGTCTAAGTCTCGCAAACTCCACTAGCGCGCTAAAAATGGACAGAGTTTCAACACAAGGCCTGCTGAAGTACGACCCCTAATCCGTCTTCTTACAAGCTTCAGAAGCTCATGATTATTCTCCGGGACAGCGGAGGCCCTGCTGGTGTCGTCTGGGGCTTCCTGATTGATTGGCTTGGTATGATGTCCACGTTTACGGTTGTTGCGGAGCTTGCGTCAATGTAGGTACGATGGTCGTCAGCAAAAGATTACTCTGAACAAAGGCAGGGCACCAGTCGCAGCGGGACAATACCAGTAAGCATTCGAACCTGGAGAAGCCGAGTTTCACGATACTGATCTCAGGCAGTTGGACGGCTATGTTGGCTCCAGCCGGGTCAAGAAGCTTCGTATCCTACGTCACAGGTCTGTACTGAGGAAGACACTACTTCGTTCGACTTTGGCTGACTGCAGTAGCCTGGGCTACAATCGCTGGTTGGCAGGCCGAAACAGCGTCTGCAGCGTACCTCATAGGTAGCCTAATACAAGGAATTGTCGTTCTAACCCATCCTACGTACACCCCGCAACCCTACCAGACAATGCTTTTCCTATGGGCCGTGCTTCTTTTTGCACTTTTCTTCAACTCGATCACAAGTCGGGCGTTGGCGCGATTCGAAGGCGCCTTTCTGGTGCTTCATCTGGTTGGTTTCTTTGCTGTGCTGATCCCACTGGTGCTGTTGGGACCTCATGGCGATGCATCATCGGTTTTTCTAACGTTTCTGAACGGCGGAAACTGGTCCACACAAGCTTTGTCGTTCTTCGTTGGCCTGCCCTCCCCCGTATTTGCGCTCTTCGGTATTTATAATCATACCGGTCTTCGAAAATTGTGCTGACGAGTATGCAGGTGCCGATAGCGCAGTCCACGTAAGATTAGCAAAAACTGCAAGTTCACACTCGCGCTAATGAGTCGCAGATGTCGGAGGAAATTCAAAACGCCTCTCGTGTTGTTCCGAAGGCATTGGTGCTCAGCATTGTCATCAACGGACTGCTCGGATTTGCAATGGTGCTCGCGATGCTTTTCTGCATTGGCGATTTGCAAACAGCACTGGCAGCTCAAGAGACCTTATTCTATCCCTTCTTGGCAATATTCCAACAAGCAACGAGGTCGACTGCTGGTGCTACGATAATGGCTTCTATTGTCGTCATCATGGGTGTCGCAAGCACCATTGGTGTCTTTGCCACGACGACTCGTATGTTGTGGTCTTTTGCGAGAGACCGAGGCGCACCTGGCTCCAAGTTTTTGACAAAGGCTAGTACATATGCTCAATCGACTTTTGCGCAGAAAGCTAATATATGATATAGCTGACTACGCAGACCTCTCTTCCGGTGAACGCGGTCGGTATTACAACATTGATTTCCATGCTACTCTCGCTCATCATCCTTGGTTCATCGGTCGCCTTCAGTGATATTGTCCTGCTGAGTGTTGTTGGACTATACTCCTCGTATCTTCTAGTCTGTAGCTTGTTGCTATGGAGGCGACTTCAGGGAAGCATCAAGCCATACAACGAATCAGCAGTGTTCGTTGGTTCAGAAAATCTCCGTTGGGGTACGCTCTGCCACCTACCCTGCCAAACTTTGCAATGAACTCATAGGCAATAGGTCCTTGGCGCGTTCCAGAACCGTTCGGCACAGCAAACAATATATTCGCGTGCATCTACTTGGCGCTTGTCTTCTTCTGGAGCTTTTGGCCTCCGGCGGCTTCCGTCGCACCCGCATCAATGAATTATAGCGTGCTTTTGTTCGGTGCTGTCATGCTTTTCAGCCTGCTGTGGTATTTTTTTCGAGCTAGGGAGTACTTTAAGGGCCCTATTGTAGAAATAGACTTAGCTTCAATGTAAGAATTTGAAGTCATGCTAAGGCTCTTGGCGCAACATGAATTGCTAGATAGCAATTCGCAGCAGATGGTGCCAGGGAAAGTGGCCGTGCTCTAACAGCGAACCCTGCTGCCTCTATCGGGCACCATGATCGGGCCACCATATTCCACGTACCATAGACCTTGCAGGTGATTTTAGGCTGCTTGTAAGCGCTATACCTCGGAAAAGTAAGCAATTTACTATAGCTCAAGATGCGACGTCACTTCAATTTGGCGTCTGTAGAACGGTCGAGTAGTGCTAGCTAATGATTGAGAGCCCAATTGCGCAATGACAAACTAAGAACAGCCAATAGCATAGAGTTTCAGACTTGAAAGAATAGGCGACTCTCCCAGCCTAATGCTGTATCCGTAGGATGTAATCTCTGACTTGTTCTTCAGAAAATTGAATTACACCTTCTGTAACTTATCTAGGACACACAAGCTCCAGGCCATACCTAGATCGAGAGGGCCATCACCACCGAATGTCATATCTACCATGAGGGAGGTGCAAAGTAGGAAATTCTCCCGAGCCCGAGACCTTGAAGCTAAGCCGTCAAGCGGCAGTAGACTCGGAGCAGACAGACTGAAATGACAGTAAAGAGAAGAGAGCGAGCGATTCGGTAGGTTCTTTTACGGGGGCGATGTACCGTACTGCACTATAGGCACCCTTGAGTGGCTTGGAGAATTGAGGACGATGGGCTAAGAGAAGCCTCGCACTATCTCAGCCCAAGCCAGGGATAGTAATCAGTCACTGATTATCCAAGCTACAGTAGTGATGATTATCTGATGGCCATTCATCGCTTGCGGCACAGTTGCGCAGCAAAGCATCCGCTTTCATCGTCTATCGTACAACGCCTGTGGTGAAAAGTGGCGTAAGCTGATCTGGATATGAGCTCTCCGACATGGGTCTGAGTCCTTTCAAATCATTTGATCTAGAGAGATCGATGCCATAGGGATAGAATCAACCGATTTGGATGGAGCGTTTGTCACCGCTGTGATAGACTGTAGGTGATTGTCTTAGCTCGTCTTCATGTCGATCCCCGGCCCGATCCATTTAGCCCTGCCGTGCCTGCCTGCGGGAAAGCAAGGGTGAACCCACCTTATTAGCCGAGAGTAGATGCACTCCACCATGCGCACTGACCGTCTTCATTCGACTGCTGGATCCAGCACACAGCCCGACGACTCAAAGCAGCATCGCCTATACTTAGCGGGTCTCCCCTTGTTACATGTATCCATGATGTTCCGTGGGTGCTGTGCAGCATGCCGCATGCATGAAACCATAAGACGCGACCGGGAGTTGAGAATGCGGAGACAATCTTGGCGATTTGCTTGCTCGCATATAATCTCGGCCTGGTCCGTTGAAGCCTCCGGAAAGACTTGCCAGTGCAAGCTCAATATGGAGCAGTGTCTGCAAGTCCTCGCTCGATAAGGTTTCGCTTCGCCGGCGTCAACATGAGTCCAATCACGGAGGCTCTCGCGAGAGTCGAAAAGGCCGCTAGAGCCATGGAGTCGGGCGACCAGGGCGCCCGCACGCAATTGCAAAAGGAGATCTATAGATTGCAAGTCGCGGCAGAAGAGCCGATCGAGACGTGCGAGCGATTGAGATTTGCGGTACAATTTCCCCTATTAATCTCCTTTGCGTGTACTATGACGCATGTAATTGAACAATGGGCTGCTTTTCTGTGGCACATGAGGCTGACCCATGTGTTGTGAACATAGCCATTGCAACTTACCTGCGTCCGCGTAATTCTGGAAAATGGAGTGTTAGATGCCATCTGCGCGAAGAAAGGTGCACCCGTCACTGCTGCTGAGCTTGCTAAGGAGACCGGGGCCGATGAGCTTTTAATTCGTATGTCTTTGAGCTCGTTGCCTAATTATTGTCAATGGAAGATCTGAGCTTTTAATTCCTCTTGTGGCCGCAGAACGTTGCATGCAGCTACTGAACCCAGTCGGCGTCTGCGATGAAGTTGGAGAGGGGACTTATTCTGCCAACGCGGTTGCATTCGAGTATGCCTCTCAGGGCGGCCGAGGGGGTATCAAACACAAGTTAGTCTTCGTCATGCCTTCCTCTCAAAGCCCGACAGGACATCCCCTCTTAAACTGAGAATGGAAGAGACGCTGATCGGTTCTCTTCTAGTGGCAACGTGACATTATCGATAGCCAACCAAATTGTTCCGTATATGCGTTCGGTAGGCGGCACCTTATACCAATTCCCCCAGGACGGCAAGAAAACTCCTGCAGTGTATGCTCTCGGCAAGAATGTATGGGAATACATCATGAGTGTGCCCGAACAGAAGGAGGCCTTTGACATGCTAATGACCAGACGTCGCCTTGATGGAGCCACCCAGTGGTATAACATCTTCCCGGCCAGCGAAAAACTGCCAGGGGTAGAAGGAGGGCTCAGAGATGACGATCACGCCCCTCTGGTGATAGATATGGGAGGGGGGTCCGGTCATGATATTGCTTCGTTCCGAGCGGCCTTCCCTTCAATGACAGGCAAATGCATTCTGCAAGACCTGCCAGCCACGATTGACCGACTGGCTAATTCGCCCCCGAAGAATGTTGAGCCGATGGCTCATGACTTTTTCACGCCTCAGACAGTGAAAGGCGAGTGTATTGAGTGATCCTTTGATGGAGACACTAATGTTCTGTGTAGGAGCGCGTGCATATTTCCTCCGCAACGTGATGCACAACTGGTCAGATGTGAACTGTCAGAAAATTCTTTCTCACATACGAGACGCCATGGATCCACGATATTCGAGTCTCATTATTGAAGATATGGTTCTCGCATCGGCGGGAACAAGCGTTCGACAGGCGTCCATGGACATTCTCATGATGATCGAATGCGCCGGTATTGAGAGAACCGAGAGACATTGGCGAGAGCTGCTGGATAGTGTTGGTCTTGAGATAGTGGGAATCTGGCAACCCCTCAGTGCGAATTATGAATCGGTCATCGAAGCTCGGGTCAAACGTGCTTGAACGAGAGTGTAAGCTACGCATTCCGCCATGTGTTGTCTATATAAGCCATTTCGCTCCACAGCACAGGAAGATCGGCGTTGTTATATGAGAGTACTGAGTTTTTCACATGTGTGGAGGCGTGCCAGGACCGATATACATATGGAGTGTTGGGCGGTCTGAATCTACGATTCGAACAGGGTGACCTTTGTTTTCAGCTTTGGTGAATTTGGGACGAAAGAGCTCTGGATTCCTGCTTACTAGCCGAAGTGTTCTTTTCCCTGGTAGACCCATTTTAATACGCAAGGACCTTTTCTATAAGTCAAACCACCTAGATCCGGCGCAACCTAGTAGTGGCGCACCCCCCGCATCCAACTCAATTAATTCATCCACCAAATCAACTACCTCAAC